>QZGG01002024.1:0-46933 GCA_006409495.1 Sedum album | reverse complement strand
ATGTATGTTCCACGGGTCTTTCCTTGTTCAATCATGTGGTGTCTTGGTGGTCTAGCTTGGTTGTTTTGTTTGATGATCATTAGCAACTTTGCATTGTCTTGTCATGAAGGGCTATCGAGCTCACAAAGGCTTGAGTCGGTTTGCATCTTCAGCTAATCTTTCATAGGTTCGTGCATGGTCTATGTTGTCAAAATTTGGTGGGTAGGATGGGTCATAGGTGTGAACAAACTCAACTTGAGTTCTTCTTTGGGAGGGTGCATTGGTGTTTTTGGCTAGTAGGTTGGATTGAGACATGTTGCTCGAGTATGTAGGTCAGTATGTGATTCGGTCGAGTATGGTGATATCCATGCTACTCGATCGGTTTTTATATAATTCTAATTGGGAAGCTCTAAGGTTACTCGAGTAGTAACTTACCTAATAAAGTGTGATAAATTTGTATATCAAAGGTTTCTAATAATTGAATATTAAATCAAAGATTTAATCAAAGATTTAATATATGGAAGTTTGAAATTTATTAGGGTTACTCGAGATATTTTTGTTTAGGAAAGAATTGGGCTAGGTGCTCGAGTGGGCTTTGGAAAAATCTGATTTTTCTAATTTGGGTCGAGTTGTTTAAGTGTTGTGGGTTACTCGACCGAATGATCCATAGATTCGGTCGAGTGAAGCAATGTCCTTTTTGCTTCACTTTGGCTCTTAAAACTTGGCGATCATAAGGGTAAATGCAATTAGAAACAAGTACGCGCAAGTTCAAGTTACAACAACAAAGTACCGCAAACGGTACGTCCAAAAGTTTCAAAACAAACACAAATAAACAACAAAAGAGGCTTTCCTAGCACTCTTCCCACTCGAAGCTAGTTCCTTCGTTCATCTTCTTTCCTTTCCGGTCAGCACGCTTAGGCATTTCCTTTGCACAACCCACTCTTGCTCCTCCTATCCATCAACGTCATAGTGACCAAACGGTGGTGTCGAGTGGTCTAAAATCTCCTTTGCCTTTAAAAAAATATGAGCGTTCCGCGAGGCAAGTGATAAAAGATGAGCACCGAGTGCCTTGCTCTTTTCCTTAGGGTTGATCATCTTCTTAAAGCGCTCGGTGAAGACATAAAACCAATCAATGGAGTCTCCTCGCTCCATGAAGTACATCAAATCCAAGTCTTCCCGAGATACTCGAGCACCTTGGTCAACACGAGTGTTGATGTTTGTAGAAATAATCCGATGGATGTATTTCCATACTCCATCCGTTAGGCACTTGGGTGAGCAATTAGGGTCCATACTTCCTCATCTCATCCGTACAAAATGGAATAACACCTCCGGGAGAGAACCATTCTCCATCCATATACTCCTTCTCCTCCTTGAATTCTTTTGTTAATCTCAAACTCCCACGACACACATTCATTCTCATTATAAAACGGTTCAAACTTGAAGAACTCGACCACAAGGTTGTGTGTGTCGGCTGTCCCATCAAATACTCCCACTCGATCAAGCCGGCATTGATAAATATGTGTCCACAATCTCATAAATTCCAAGCTCGATCATAGTAGGTTTGTGAGGTGCAACGGAACTTACCACTTCCTTCTTGTTCGAGCCAAAGAAGAGTTGAGTAAGCCGTGGTTTCCTAAAGCTAAGTTGAGAGCTCGGGTTGAAAACCGTCCATCTCCTTGCGAGGGTCTTTGTTCTTCCCATGCTGATCCTTGCCGCTCGACATTGTTGAGTTGAATTGAGATTGGGGTTGGTCGAGTGAATCGGTGGCTTAGGGATTTAGGTTGAGAGTGAAGGTGAAGCGGTCGAGTAGGTGGAGTGAAGGTGGTCGAGTGATGTTTAGGGTTTTCTAAATTGGACCAATTTCCAATGGACCAATTAAATTGGTCTAATTAAATTAGAACAATTTCCTATATGACCAAATTTAATTGGTCGAGTTGGTCCAACGGAATTTTTTTAATTTTATTTTTGTATTTTAATTTTTGTATTTTGTTTTTGGGTGGTGTGATTCGGTCGAGTAAGATTTTTACTCGATCGAATGGGGGGATTAAATTATTTAAATGATTTAATTTAAGTTTTTTGGTTGTTCAATTCGGTCGAGTAAGAATCTTACTCGATCGAATGAAATAGGAATTCATTTAAATTGTTTAATCTATATTAATTTGGGTGACGTGACTCGGTCGAGTTGGTGGTTTACTCGATCGAGTGAAAGAATTTATCCCCGGAATTTTCCCAAATAATATTCTACCCCACACTTGCATTTTTCCTAATCTAAAGAATACTACTTACTCTAGAAAGCAATAAAGTGCGGAAAAATAAATGCGGAAAAATAAATACTTACTGGCCTAGATTAACGTCCTGGCAAGGACGTAGCCGTGTCTTCATATAAAGAAACACACTCGAGAAGTCCTTTGCTAGGATCCCTTCTCGAGAGGATATGCTCCACTTCTTAGTTACCGACCTCATAGAGATCGAGTTGCTCTACTAGATAGCATTGGTCTCCAGCATGATAAATCTTCAGTCTATGTCCGTTGACCTTAAATGTGTTTCCTTCCTTTTAATAATTCCACGTGTCCGTCGTCAAAAACTTTAGATATCTTGAATGGTCCGGACCACTTGGAACGTAATTTTCCCGGAAATAATCTCAACCTAGTGTTGTAGAGTAGCACTTCGTCTCCTACTGGAATCTCTTCTCAATGATTTTCTTATCGTGCCACTTTTTGTTTTCTCTTTGTAGACTTTCGCGCTTTCATAGGCGTTTAGCGTATCTCCTCGAGTTCATGTAATTGAAGAATACGGTGTTCCCTGCAGCTCTAGTATCGAAATTCATCTTCTTGATAGCCCACATGGCTTTGTACTCGATCTCTACCGGCAAGTGACAAGCTTTTCCGAAGATAAGTTATATGGAGACATACCAATAGGGGTCTTGTAGGCTGTCCTATAAGCCCATAGTGCGTCATCTAGCTTCGACGCCCATTCCTTCCTTGCTCCTGAAATGGTCTTTTCTAAAATAGCTTTGATCTCTCTATTCGAAACTTCTACTTGACCACTGGTTTGGGGATGGTAAGGTGTCGAAATCTTGTGATATACTCCATGTTTTCGAAGCATCTTCTCGAGTTGTTTCTCCTTAAAGTGCGTTCCATTGTCACTAATGATAGTTCGAGGTACACCATATCTAGGGAAAATGATCTTCTTAAATAATTTCTTTACGGACTTGGCATCGCATGTGGGTGTGGCTATGGCTTCTATCCACTTAGACACATAGTCAACCGCTACTAGAATGTACTTGTTTCCGTAAGATGAAGGAAAAGGTCCCATGAAGTCAATTCCCCATACATCAAAAATTTCTACTTCGAGTATACCCTTCTGAGGCATCTGATCTCTCCTCGAGATGTTTCCCGATCTTTGGCAAGCGTCGCACGATTGAACATACTTATGAGCATCTTGAAAAATAGTTGGCCAATAGAATCCTGACTGCAATACTCGAGCGGCTGTTTTGGATGTGGATCCGTGTCCTCCCGAGAATGAAGAATGACATTCGCGTAAGATTCTATGTTGATCTTTTTCTGCTACACACGTACGATATATGCCATCGACTCCTAACTTATAAAGATAAGGTTCGTCCCAATAGTATCGAGTAGCGTCTCGGAGAAATTTCTTCTTTTGTGCATACGTGATCTCTGGTGGTAGCGTTCCACAAACAAGATAGTTCACAAAATCTGCGTACCAAGGGTCTTTGTTTGAGCTGAGTCTATGGAGAGCAAGTATTCTCCTAGGAATGAATCCTTGATAGGGTCTCCACTTCCTTTATCTCTAAGGTAGTCTCGAGTCTAGATAAATGGTCGGCTACTACGTTCTCGACTCCTTTCTTGTCTCTGATCTCTATGTCGAACTCTTGCAATAAAAGGATCCATCTAATAAGTCTTGGTTTTGCGTCCTTTTTGTTCATCAAGTATTTGAGTGCTGCGATCCGAGTAAACAATGGTCTTTGATCCAACGAGGTATTGTCTGAATTTTTCGAATGCGTAACTACCGCTAACATCTCCTTCTCGGTTGTGGTGTAGTTTTCTTGGGTTGCATCGAGTGCCTTGCTCGTGTATTGAATGACATGAAGACGTTTATCAACTCTCTGTCCGAGGCATGCTCCAATCGCTCCGTCGCTTGCATCGCACATTAGTTCGAACGGTAAATCCCAATTTGGTGCTCGAACGATCGGGGCGGTTGTGAGTAACTTCTTTAACGTCTCGAACGCTTCATGACATTTATCATCGAACACGAACTTAACATCGTTAGCGAGAAGGTTTGTGAGTGGTTTTGCTATCTTCGAGAAGTCTTTGATAAATCTTCTGTAGAATCCGGCGTGTCCGAGAAAGCTTCTAATACCTCGTACATCCTTAGGCGGTGGGAGCTTCTCGATCACCTCGATCTTGGCTTTGTCGACTTCTATTCCTCGTTTTGAAACTAGATGTCCGAGCACTATTCCTTCTTGAACCATAAAATGACATTTCTCCCAGTTTAGAACTAGGTCCATCTCAATGCATCGAGCTAGAACTTTGGATAGATTCGATAAACAATCGTCAAACGAGTCTCCGTAAACTGAAAAATCATCCATAAAAACTTCCATAGTCTTCTCGAGGTACTCGGAGAAAATGGACATCATACACCGTTGAAAAGTTCCCGGAGCGTTGCATAACCCGAAAGGCATTCTTCTATACGCGAACGTTCCATATGGACATGTGAACGTGGTCTTCTCTTGATCCTCGGGGTGGATAGGTATTTGGAAAAATCCACTATACCCGTCGAGGAAACAAAAGTACTCGTGCCCGGAAAGTCTTTCCAACATTTGATCCACGAATGGAATAGGGAAATGGTCTTTTTTAGTTGCTTTATTAAGTTTTCTATAATCGACACACATCCTATATCCGGTTACGGTTCTAGTGGGGATTAATTCATCATTTTCGTTTTTAACTACGGTTAATCCTCCTTTCTTTGGAACGACGTGGATTGGGCTAACCCAATCTGAATCGGGGATCGAGTATATGATTCCTGCATCTCTAAGTTCTAATTTGGGATTTAGTCTCCTAAGAAACTCCCTAGATGGTTTTGCGTCATCGCATAAACGAATCCTATGCATGCATACGTCGGGACTAATTCCTTTTAAATCATCTATAGAGTGTCCTATAGCATCTTTATGTGTACGTAAAACATGCATGAGTTTCATAGTTTCATCTTGATTTAGCAAAGCACTTATAATTACTGGCGAAAATTTTTTCTGAAACTAAAAATTCGTACCTTAGATTTGGTGGAAGAGGTTTCAATTCCTGACCAAATTCATTACCTTTGCTCGAGTTGCTTATGATTGTAAGTTCCTGCTCGGTCAACTTCTGCTCGATCAAATTCTGCTCGACCGAAAATGACTCGGTCGAGTACTCGGTTTCATCCATGAGATTCGACATATTTTCATCTTTCTTTCCTTCACTTTCAAGAATGTTAGCGCGGAAATATCAACTATATCACTATTTGAAACATTAGCATCAAACAAATCACAATCCAAAGAACAAGTAGGTGCTTTCATCATTTTAGAAAGATAAAATTTTACCTTGTCCTCACCTAGGTCCAACTCGATTGAACCATCGCCACAATTAATCAATGCCTTGACTGTGTTTAAAAATGGTCTTCCCATAATAACAGGAATTTCGGCATAAGGGTTATCATCCATTTCTAACACATAAAAATCCACAGAAACATAGAATTCTCCAATTTTAACAGGCATATCTTCTAACACACCAATTGGAACTCGTTTAGACCTATCAGCTAGTCTAAGAATTAAAGTGGTGCTAGAAAGTTCTCCTATTCCTAATTTTTCATATAAGATAAATGGCATTATGGAAACTTGATGGAGCGTATTTATACGATCCATTTCATCGCAAATTCCCATCACTTGATCACATATTTTCATGTATTATTTTACTTTTTGTGAATGATTTATGTTATAGGTGTATCAAGAACATTTTGACAATTTGACGCAATTACAAGTCAACAAAAATAAGAGGATCTGATTTTTATCATTCCGCGGAGGCTACTGGATTATTGGGCGCGGAGGGTATTGAATTATGGAGATAGTCTTCAAGGTCCATGTATGAAAATAGTTCAGGGTCCGCGGATGGTCATATACGCGGAGGCTTCTGCATTTCTATCGCGGAGGGTATTACATTTCCCTAAATTATTCAGCCTCCGCGGATGGAAATCCTTCAGGGTCCGCGGCAGTTCCAGAATTAGCAAATTGCATTTATCACCAACTTTGGAAATGAGGAAGGATTAAATACGAGGCTCATGGGAATGTGACGAGATAATTGGACATTTATGATGAAAATGCAGTATAAAAGGAGGGGATAACAAGCTACCAACACACAATTCATTCTAGCAAAATCCACCTTACATTACACTCATTTTCGACACCATTTTGGTGATCTCTTGCAAAGTTGAAGATTCTGGATTTTTGGAGACAAAGTCAGCTCAATCTAAGGGAGCCATCATTTGGCCATTTTGCCATTCTTTAAAATCTCATTTCCTACACCATTTTCAACCATTTTGGAGCTCTCTTGCAACTTGAAGAAATCTGGATTTTTGGAGAAGAAACCATCTCATTCTCAAGTCGTAGTGACAACGGAAGGAGATAAAGAAGGCCACATCTTCATCATCAAAATTTGTGACAATTTTCTAACTTACAAACTCTCTTTTATTTTCTTGTATTTTGTTGTGATGAATCTTATGTGTAACTAAACTCACCCAATTTGGAGAGTTGTTTGTTAACATATATTGATGATTGTTATTGCATGATTATTTTGTGTGAATTTTATTACAATTCTTTGATGCAAATTACATGCTTGTATGTTAGTTTAGAGTAGCCTAGCGGTGAACTATATTAACATGTCTTGCATGATGTTTGTTTGATATCATTTTAGTAAAGCCTAGCAGTGTAGCTATTTTGATATTCATTCAAGCTATTATCAATCTTCTTGAAAACTTAGCGGTTAATTGAAGATTAGGATATATTGAATTATTTACATATTATCTTAGCGGATGTATGTTTGTTGTGTCTCTAGCGGGAACATCTAAATAAATTCACATGATTTTTACATGGTAATAATTATTTTATGTTGCAAGCAACTCCTTAAATTGGTGTGTTTGTAGTTATATATTATTTGTTACTTGTTACTAAAACAATTGTTCAAAACCCCCCTTTAGGAATTGTTAGTAGAATAAAAAAATATACTCTTGACTTAAATTGCTCTCTCGTGGGTTCGACCCTACTTGCCGCTTGCTAGCTTGTAGGAATTATTATAAATTTAAGTTTGACGCACTCAACGACGTGCTCGTCAAATTTTTGCGCCGTTGCCGGGGAGAGCATAATCTAGGATAGAGTATTATTATTTTTTTATTTTTTTGTATTTTATTTTTTCTGTGAATATTTTTCTGCATTTTACTATTACACAATATGTATTATGCAGGAAATATGAACAAAAATGGCGGTTGGAAAAATCAAGAAGAAAATTTTATGCCACCAAAAAATTTATATCGCCGAGGAGCAACAATGAAGGAGCTATCCATGCCAATCATTCGTGAGCAACCGTGGTGCATAAGGTACAACCCTGACGAGGATAATTTTGAAATTGACTTGTCGATTCTTAATCACCTACCGAAATTTGGAGGATTACCGAGAGGAAATGTAATGCAATACTTGCATGAATTCACGGGAATTTGCCAAACATTTAGACCATATGCCGCGTCGGAGGAAAGGTTCAAGTTAAAATTATTTCCCTTAAGTTTAACTAACCTTGCAAAAAATTGGTTCTTGTCTTTGCCTTCAGGAAGTATTCATACATGGGATCAAATGGAAAGAAAATTCTTAGATAAATACTACCCTCCAGCTAGAGCAAATCAAGTGAGAAGGGAGTTGTCCATTATTCGACAAGGTCCAACCGATTCGATGTATGACTACGTGGAACGATTCAACACTTTAGAGCAAAGTTGTTACAACTTGGGTGTACCAGAGAATATATTAGTGGAGTATTTGCTTGATGGATTGAGACCACTAGAGAGGATGGTATTGGATGCTTCAGCTGGTGGCACAATTTTTACTTGACACCATGGGATGACCATCCGCGGACCCTGAACTATTTTCATACATGGACCTTGAAGACTATCTCCATAATTCAATACCCTCCGCGCCCAATAATCCAGTAGCCTCCGCGGAATGATAAAAATCAGATCCTCTTGTTTTTGTTGACTTGTAATTGCGTCAAATTGTCAAAATGTACTTGATACACCTATAACATAAATCATTCACAAAAAGTAAAATAATACATGAAAATATGTGATCAAGTGATGGGAATTTGCGATGAAATGGATCGTATAAATACGCTCCATCAAAACTCCTGCTCCTAAATCGCATAAGGCATCATCGATATCTATATCTCCTACGACGATCGGTATAGTGAATGAACCATAATCTTTTTGTTTCTTAGGCATCTTACGTTGTATTATGGCACTAGAATTAGGTCCTAGGCAATATGGTCTACATCACATAATTCACGACGATGAGTTATAATATCTTTTAAGAATTTAGCATAGGTGGGCATTTGAAAATGGTAGAGTGATGCTAAGCTTTCCAGGAATTTCAGCAAATTTCTTGAATGCGGCTGTTTCTTTTACCTTCTTTTGTCTGTTTGGGAATGGAAGTGGTGGGACGTAAGGTGGTGGTGCTACGTAAGGCGGCTCACTTTCCTTGTCCGTGGCTTCCTCTTCCTGCTCGGGCTGCTGAGTGTTACTCGGTTCATCTTGCTCGGCTGAATTTGTTGGTGCTTTCTTTGGTCTTGGTCCTTCAAGCTCCTTACCACTCTTCAAAGTGATAGCGCTTAAGTCAGCTGAGTTTATTTCGGGTTGAGAAGGAAGTCTTCCGGAATTCCTTGAATGCGTTGAAGCGAGTTGCGCAAATTGTGTCTCAAGCATCTTTTGTTTAGCTTTCCCTTGTCGGAGTTCCTCAAAGATATTTGAATGTCTTTGCTCTGTTGTGCTTGAGTAGCTATCATCTGAGTCATTAGTTGCGCTAAGGTAGGTTCCTCGGATTTCTTGTCTTCCTTCCTTTGGTTGAAATTTGTGCTCGGGCCGTAGTTCTGACTCGAGGCTTGGTTGCTCGGGTAGTCTCCTCTAGCTTGGTCTCGTGAGAAGTATTGAGATTTACCTGGGCTTAGGTTATTGTACCCTTGAGTAGGGTATGGTGGTTTCAAATCAGAGTAGAATCTAGTCTGCCTTTGTTGAGGGGGTACGTAGGATCCTTGTCCTCGAGCTATGTAGCTAACGTCTTCTCCTCCTCTAGGGCCGTAAGCTTCTTCAGTGTGCTCGCTAACCTCGTAGACGTTCGATTGTGTTTTCTTCTTATCTAAGTTAAGGTTAGAAAGGGTTTGCACTAAAGAGTTAACGGTTTTTGTAAGGTTATTAAAGTCGGCTTTCGTGACTGAATTCGTACTCGGCTCAAGTTCCTCCTTCTTTAGATGGTTTCGGTCTCCACCCCATTGGTGGCTGTTCCATGCGAGTTTCTCTATAACCTTGAATCCTTCGCTCGCGGGTAGTCCCATGATGCTTCCTCCGCTTCCTTGATCCATACGTAATCGACTATTCTCGTCCATTCCATCGTAGAACATCGACAACAATTCCCATTTGTTATATCCATGATGAGGACATTCGCGTTGAAGTCCTTTGAATCGTTCGTACGCTTCGTGAAAAGATTCATTGTTGGCTTGAAAAATTTGTTAATTCTATCCCTAATACGTTTTACCTTTGCAGGGGGAAAATATTGGTTTACGAAAGCTTGGGCTAAGGCGTCCCATGTCTTGAATGTGTTTGGCTCGTGTCCTTGAAGCCATCTTTCGCTCCATCGGTTAAAGAAAATGGAAATAGCTTCATGTAAACTATTTCTCTGAGGTACTCCTGCAAATTTATACGTACGGCATAATTCAGTAAAATTATTAAGATGAACGTGAGGGTTACCGTATCCGTCGAATGATTCACTCTTGATCATTTGGATGAGTCATCCTCGAAGTTCAAAGTCGTATCCTTCTTCATTGGGAATGCGAATGGGAGAATCATAACTTCCATAGGTTGGAGTTATGTAATACTCGGCTGGTTGCTCGACCTCAGCTCCTGCTCGAGCTGCTCCTTGCGGTCGAGTTTGATTTTCCATATCTGGTCGAGTAAGTTTCCTGATCGGTCGAGTAAGATTTGTTCTTGGTTTATTCGGTATTATCCACGAAGTTGAGGTTAGAGGTCTAGATGATCTCGTAGAGCTAGAACTTGAGTTTGTGACGTCCACTTGCACCTTTTTCTTCGCTTTAGAGTTTGATTGCATTCACCTACAAAAAGATGAATTTTAGTAATAGCTAGAAAAATAAGCAAATGAAAGTTTTTATTACTACTAATTTTTTTATTTATTTTACGATTTCGAGTGACTCGAAATCTAGAACTAAAAATTAAACTAGTGAAAGATTTTAAAAACTAAAAACTAAACACCGTTCCCCGGCAACGGCGCCATTTTGACCGTGCGTAATTTAGATAGGTAGATATTCCAACACGCAACTCAAAAGAATTTATAGAACTAGGGGTGACCTAGTGTCGAACCCAAGGGAACAGTGGAGTCAAGTTATATTTCAAACTCGATTACTAGCTTTTAATCCTTTACACTCGATTACTAGTTTTCAATTTAGTTCTCAAGTGTTTTATTTATTTCGAAGGCAATATTATTTATTCAAAAGGCAATATTTCAAGAAAAGGTTTCGTTATCAAACTATGGCAAGGATTTGTTATCAAATATTAAAAACTATGACAAGGATGAGAATCCTCCGCTAATACTTATGGTTTCACTCGAACAAGATATATAAATCCTCACTCTCGAATGTTGGATTTATATTATAGTTATGAATTTCCTTCTTGATGACAATTTAATATAGAACGTATAGTTATATGATAATATAAATCCTCACTTCCGAATGTTGGATTTATATTATAGAATTTAGACTGAGTAGCATTAGCATACGAATCCTCACTTCCGAATGTTGGATTCGCACGTAAACATCTACTCGACTAGCTTCATTCCTTCCGGTGTTTTCACTAATCTGTCTAAATACGCTTATTAATATACATTCATGGACCAAATATACTCGCTGCTTCCGCTTTGCTAATATACTTAATCTAATGGTTGTATTGATTCCAAAATACTCTAAGTTCACCTTCCGGTCCTTCCCTAGATAATACTACTCCGATCTACTCTTCTAGATGTTTTGTCAGGACACCTAGTTTATGAAGATTAAGCTCGGGTATGATTCAACACACGCAATTGTCATACAAGAATTGATTCATATAAATTAAATAATCATGTTCTAGTTAATCATAAGCACTAGGAATTCATCAAATCCCTATCATAAGGAAACTACTCACTCATCTCGAGTGATAATGCAAACATGTTCAAACGATTGTAAGTAAAACGATTGTAAATAAAACAAGAGTAAAGTTTAGAAATTCTCAGTGATTGATGATCCACGGTCGAGCTCCAATGCTGCTGCTATTCTCCTCGTTATCTCGAGTACAAAATCTGGTTGTATAATTCAAACTATCTCCGAACTCTCTCGGGTATATCTTCTTCTTCACTTGGTTTACTCGACTAGACTCAATCACTTTATTAGGGTTTCAGCCCCCTTAGGTAGCTCGGGCAGCAGCAGCCAACTTTCTTTGAGTGTCTTGTGATGCTTATATAGTGAAGTTCAATCAAAGGGTCGAGTGATTGGAAAGGTCTTGCTTTAACTCCTATCATAAATGGCCGAGTAAATGGGAAGTCTTCCTTATCCACTTGTGTTAAATGATCGAGTAAGTGGAAGGTCTTCCTTATCTTCTTGTATTAAATCACTCGAGTTAATGGAGATAATCCATACGAAGGGTCTTGGTCACGTGATAACTTGCTCGAGCAGTGTACTTACTTGGTCGAGTAACTTGTTTTAGCTCGGGTCAGGTACTTTAGTGCACTCGGTCTAGAATTGCAGAAATGCTTCCAATTACGTCTGATTTAGGCCGAATTCACGTGCTTTTCCTCATATTTCCATTTATGCTCCTTTGTAAGGTTGGAATCGTGCTTTTGACCTGAAACATCAATCAAAGTATCAAAAGTAATATATTTTACGTTATAATCATAGGAAATAAGCATGAAAGTAGGGGCTTAAAATAGACATTTCTAACACTGGTCACTACACCATCTGAAGGTCCTAACTATTCGAGTAGTAGTGGCAGTTCACAACATGCAAATCAAATCATACATAATGTGACACAAAATCTTACGGATCAATATCAACCTAGAACTGAGAGGATCTTACGTATTGATGTTCCTATGTTTACCGGAGAGGCTGTTGAAGGATGGGTATTTCAAATGGAGCACTACTTTGAACATCATCACATCAATTGGGATCAACGAATTACAATAGCAATATTTTACATGAGCGGCGAAGCATTGAAATACTATCAGTATCTTCACGCCAAACGCGAAGTTTCAGATTGGAGTAAATTTGTGAAGAGCGTAGTGAAACGGTTTGGGCCACCAGCTTACTGGAATGCTGAGGTAGCGCTAAATAAACTACAACACAATACCACAGTCTCGGCATATATCACCGAGTTTGAGGATTTGGCTACAAGAACTCCTGGTTTGAGCTCTGGAAATTTGCTAAATCGTTTTTTAGCTGGACTAAAAGATGAAGTACACCGAGAACTAGTACTCTTATGTCCTGACGATTTACAAGCAGCAATGGGCATGGCGCGGATAGCCGAACAAAAGATTTTGGCAAGTCGACCTTGGCAGCCAAGACTTATGAGTTCCAAGACTTCTGACGCTGATGTTGTGGGCCAAAAATTGCCTAGTAATGTGACTACCGGGCTAAGATCATCTCCTGAATCGAGTTTGCCATTCAAAAGATTAACAATGACTGAGATGGCAGCAAGGCGCGAAAGAGGACTTTGTTTTAATTGCGACAAAAAATTTGTTCCGGGTCATCGTTGTAAACTTAAATTTCAGTGTTTGTTGCTAGAAGAAGCTGCGTTTGAGAAGGAAATTGTTACTCTTGCATTACAGGAGGAAGAAGAAAATTATGAATCTAAAGAGCATGGGCAAGATAAAGTTCCTAACATCTCATACCTTGTAATGGAAGGACGACACATGCCCAGCACGATACGTCTGAAAGGTCAATTAAATGGATCTCAAATACTAGTACTTGTAGATGGTGGATCCACACATAATTTTCTGCAAACACGAATTGCAAGGCATGCTGGTTTTGTGGTTGAATGGAGAGGAGCTTCATTGTGAAGGTTTATGTCGAGATGTTAAACTGCGTCTAGGTACACATACATTTTTCATTGATTTCTATATTTTGCCTATATATGGGGCCGATGTAGTTTTGGGGGCGCAATGGTTGTCCGAATTGGGATCTACTACATTTAATTACAAGTCTCTTTGGATGAGCTTTGAATATATGGGTAAGACTGTAGTGTTGCAGGGCATCCAATCACATGGACAGTGCATGCAACTCTCTCTTGGCCAATTGAAAAGAATGACCAAAACACATGCTGCAGCCACTTTATACCAGATAGTTGCATGCCTAAAGAGCAAGAAGTAAACCAAGTAACGCTGCTACATATGTGTGAGGATTTTGAGCCTACCAGGAGGGACACACCCCAACTTTTATTAAATAAACATGCTTTAGTATTTTCCAAACCAAAAGGATTGCATCCTGTTGGAGTAATGGATCACATATTATCTCAACGCACACAAATGTTAGTGCAACTCAAGGAGAATTTACATAGAGCTCAGCAGCGAATGGTTCAGCAAGCTAATAAGCATCCTTGTGATGTTGAGTTTGCCGTTGGTGATTGGATTTATATCAAGTTAAGGCCTTTTCAGATCGTTGCTTATAAAGTGAAATTACTTGAACAAGCTAAAAATACATGATGTGTTTCATGTGTCACTCTTAAAACATTGCAAGACACAACCACCTTTTGAGACCACAGCTTGGCCGGACAACCTCTTGGGATCATATCCAGTAACACAACCTTCTCATGTATTGGCAGTTCGTCAAGCTCAAAGACAAGGACAAGATGTTCTTGGGAAAGCACTTAAGAATGCAACTTGGGAAAATCTTCAATACATCAAACTTCATTATCCAATGTTCCAACTCGAGGACGAGGTCGTTCTCGACGACGGCGGTAATGTTATGAACTTACAGGAGCATGATAAGCTTTGCATTTGTGACATCTGGCTTGGAGCCCAAACGAGCAAGAGGAAGCTTGCAAATTAATGAGTGCAATGATGAAAGAATATGAAGCATACAATGGAGATGTAACTGACGCGAAGATGAATCACCTTAGAATTACTAATAATTAATTGTACTCCCTATAAAAGTACTACTCATGCTACGTTAAAGAATAAGAAATAAAGCGTCAACTTCTCATCTTCTTCTAATTCTCTCTTTCCTGTCTTTCTTCTTTCATTCTTATTCTAATCCAACTTTCTTCTTGCATCAGGCCAGGACATCGATCTACAAAAGCAGTGGATTCGGTATATAGCTTGACATATGAAATCAGTGGCGGAACCAGGGGGCGGAGGGGGGCTGGAGCCCCGGCGAGGAAAAAAAAAAATTTTTTTACCAAGTATAATTTATCATAATTTGATTTGGAGCCCCGGGTAAAGTAATTATTTGAGCCCCGGCTGAAAAAATTATTAGAGCCTCGGCTAAAAAAATTATTTGAGCCCCCCTAAAAAAATTATTTGAGCCCCCGCTAAAATTATTTGCAGATAGCTCGTACCTCCTAAGCTTTTGAGCCCCGGCGAATATTTCGTCCTGGTTCCGCCACTGATGAAATAGTTTGAGTACCTTTCCCCTTCCATTATTTATCAATTGCAAACCCTATCGGCTGCAACCATGGAGTTTTAACCGATTAGAAACAACGGTATGATTCAGTCACCCTCTCTCAAAATAATGGTTGATTCTTACACAAATTTTAAATGCCCTCCTACAAACTGTAAATGACGTTGAAAACTTTGCACTATCTAAAGGATGCTGCTAACTTGTATAATTTATTTATTGTGTAGGAATGGAGAGCTCCGTTGATTACTCTACATTAGACGACAACAGCAGTTCTTTATCATTTATCCCGTCTGGTTCAAAGTATTAGACACCTAAATGTCCGGAACATTTGAAGCCATTTTTTGGAACAGTGTTCGATACATTAGATGATGCTATTAAGTTTTATAGGGAGTATGCATGTGTTTGTGGATTCGCTGCTCGTCAATCCACCACAAAGAATGCAAGTGATTCGACAGTAACCCTAACGTATTTGTTATGCCACATTGATACGGGCCTAATGGGCTTTATTTAAATTAGATATTTTTATCCCACATCGTTAAAATCAGTTAGACTTATAATTTTGTTTCAGTATTTAAAGTTAGTTTTATTCTTGTATTTTTCACCTCTTTATTCTTAATAAAATCAAGTTTTTGATATTATCTAGTTATTTTCTAGATTTATCCTTTCCCAACCGCATTGCTTGTGCTTTTGGTTATTTATCCTAAGCTTCCGCTTCGTCAGTTGGTAATCAGAGCAGGCTTTTTCCTGGCTTTTTATCACTGATCTTTTAATCAAAGTTTTTACTAGCAACTAGGATTTGCCTAGAAGCTACAGTACTAACTACAGCAGCAGCAGCAGTAGCAGCGACAGCAGCAGCAGCAGCAGCAGCAGTAGCAGCGACAGCAGCAGCAGTAGCAGCGAAGCAGCAGCAGCAGGACAGCGGCAACAGCAGTAGCAGCGACAGCAGCAGCAGTAGCAGCGACAGCAGCAGTAGCAGCGACAGCAGCAGCAGCAGTAGCAGTGACAACAACAGCAGCAGTAGTACCAGCGATTGCAGTAGTAGTAGCAACAACAAGGACAGTGACAACGCCTTAAGTAATGATGGCTAATCAAGATGCTAACCAGGCAATTACAAGAGCAGATTTTGAAAGACTTCTGACAGAGTTTACTACCAATATGACTGCTCTAACAGAACGGGTGGAGAGACTTGAAGTCAACAACGCAGCAGTCAACAACGTAGCAGCTAACAACTTAGCAGTCAATAATGCAGCAGCCAACAACTTACCAGCAAGACACGCTAACATTGCACATCGTCCGAGGGTTGGAAGAGTGGAACATGCAATAGCCCCAAGAATGTATAGAGGCAATAGAATTATGGAGTCATCAGACTCGGAAGAAGAATTTGCTAATGAATTTGAGGAGGTAGAGCGAGATCACCAAGATTATCGTGTTAAAGCTGACATCCCACTATTTTCTGGAACCATGGGGGTAGAAGAATTTTTAGACTGGCAGATTGACGTTGAACGTTTCTTTGACGTTATGGGAGTACCTGAAAGTAAACAAGTGAAGATGGTTGCTGTTAGATTGAAGAGTACTGCAGCAGTTTGGTGGGATAAGTTGGTTGTGATAAGACGAAAACAAGGAAAAGCGCCAATTCGAACATGGAGAAGAATGAAGCAGCTGATGATGGAGCGATTCTTACCGGAGGATTATGAACAAATCCTTTACAGGATGTATATTGAGTGTATCCAAGGAAGAAGGACAGTTACTGACTATACAACAGAATTTCTACGCTTGTCTGAACGAAATGAGTTGAATGAATCAGAAAGTCAAAAGGTTGCTAGATATGTAAGTGGTTTGAAAAGTCTATCCAAGAGAAGATGGGTCTACAGACTGTTTGGACAGTTGCTGAGGCGTCGAGCCTAGCACTAAAAGCTGAATTAATGGAGAAATCTCCTCGTACTTTTCAGCCATTCCGCAGGTATGCACCTCAAGCTGCTAATGAGAACTTGATTGACAAAGCCAAATCACCTGAAATAAAAGACCATAAAGATGAAGGTAGTCGTACTAATACGCCATTCAGGCCAAACAAACAACCGTTTCAGAGGCGTGACAATCCTTACACTAAGCCTTATGGTGATAAGTGTAATCGTTGTCAGGGAACCGGCCATACTTCTAATGTGTGTCCTAGCCGAAGAACAATAGCGTTAGTGGAGTATGATACTCAGGAGCAAGAAGATGCAGATGAGTATGACGGTGCTGAGGTTGCTGAAGAGGAGACGACTGAAATGGTAAATTGTGTTCTACAAAGAGTTTTGTTGTCATCCAAAGATGAGGGACAACGAAAGAACTTATTCAAGACGCATTGTTCTGTTCAAATAAGCTTTGCAATCTGATCGTCGATAATGGTAGTACTGAAAATCTCGTGTCACAAAAGTTGGTGGAGTGTTTGCAGCTTCCCACAGAGGTTCATGAGAAACCCTATGCATTGGGATGGGTTAGTAAAGGCTCCCAGATTAAAGTAATACGAACTTGCAAGGTCCCAGTATCTATCGGAAAGCACTATAAAGAGAATGTACTTTGTGATGTGTTAGATATGGACGTGTGTCATATCTTACTTGGACGTCCTTGGCAATTTGACAATGACGTCACTTATAAAGGACGTGACAATGTGCTGATCTTTTCATGGAAAGGTCATAAAATTGCTATGAAACCAGTACTTCATTTCAATCGAAAGCCCACCTGTACTGAATCAAATTTCTTGGTAATAACGCATGACGAGAAAGAGTTGGGCGAAGCGGTGAAGGAGTCGGAATGTTTTTATCCAGTGGTAGTGAAGGGTTTGTTAAGTGCAATAAATGAAGTGGCGGTCCCTGAAGTTGTACGTACTATTTTAGCAGATTTTAAGGAGTTAACTGCCGATGAGTTACCACATGAGCTTCCACCTCTACGTGACATTCAACATCACATCGATCTTATACCTGGCGCAAGTCTTCCAAATTTACCACATTATAGGATGAGTCCAAAAGAAAATGAAATCATAAGAGATCAAATTGAAGAATTATTAAGGAAAGGTTTCATTCGGGAGAGCATGAGTCCTTGTGCGGTGCCTGTGTTGTTAGTACCGAAGAAAGATAATCAATGGAGGATGTGTGTTGATAGTCGAGCCATCAACAAGATTACAATCAAATATCGATTTCCTATTCCTCGCTTAGAAGACATGCTAGATGAATTATCAGGGTCAAAATTATTCTCAAAAATTGACTTGCGTAGCGGGTACCACCAAATTCGAATTAGACCTGGCGATGAATGGAAAACGCGTTTAAAAGTAAAGATGGATTGTATGAGTGGCTGGTGATGCCATTTGGCTTATCTAATGCCCCAAGCACTTTTATGAGATTGATGAATCAAGTATTGCGTCCATTCATTGGATCATTTGTGGTGGTTTACTTTGATGATATACTTATCTACAGTAAGAATGTTGACGAACATTTAGAGCATCTAAAAAGAGTACTACTTGTTTTGAAAGAAAATCAATTGTACGTTAACTTGAAGAAGTGTATTTTCTGCACTAACAAGTTACTTTTTCTTGGATTCATTGTGGGGGAAGACGGCATTCAAGTAGATGAAGAAAAAGTTCGAGCCATTCGTGAATGGCCTACTCCACAGTCTGTCACTGAAGTGCGTAGTTTTCATGGTTTGGCGACTTTTTATAGGAGGTTTGTTAAAGGCTTTAGCACTATCACCGCTCCTATTACCGAGTGTCTAAAAAAAGGAAAGTTCATATGGGGATGGGAACAAGAACAAAGTTTTGCTGCGATTAAAGAGAAACTTTGTAGCGCACCAGTATTAGCGTTACCAGACTTTGACAAGATTTTTCAGGTTGAGTGTGACGCTAGTGGCGTAGGGATAGGTGCTGTATTATCCCAAGAAAAGAGACCCGTGGCTTTCTTTAGTGAAAAGTTAAGCGACGCAAGACAAAAGTGGAGTACCTACGATCAAGAATTTTATGCTGTGTTTCGAGCTTTGCGACAATGGGAACATTACTTGGTGCAGCGCGAATTCATTCTTTTCACTGACCATCAAGCCTTAAAATTTTTGCATAGTCAGAAAGTGGTCAATAAGATCCATGCACGTTGGGTTAGCTTTCTGCAGAAATTTCCTTTCATCATTCAGCATAAGTCTGGGACACAAAACAAAGTGGCAGATGCATTAAGCAGAAGAGCATCATTACTTATCACTCTGGCCCAAGAGGTTGTTGGTTTCTGTCATTTGAGAGACTTGTATGCTGATGACCCTGATTTTAAAGAGTTATGGGAGAAGTGTAATAGGAATCACCCGTCTGCAGATTTTCATATCAAAGATGGATATTTGTTTAAAGGAGACCGTCTTTGCATTCCCTCTTCATCATTAAGAGAAAAGCTTATTCGTGATCTGCATGGTGGTGGTCTGAGCGCACATTTTGGTAGAGATAAAACAATTGCTTGTTTAGAGGAACGATATTATTGGTCACATTTAAGAAGAGATGTTGGTAATATTGTTAAACGTTGTTTTGTTTGTCAAACATCCAAAGGACAATCTCAGAATACCGGGTTGTACATGCCATTACCTATTCCTGATGATATTTGGCAAGACTTGTCTATGGATTTCGTTCTGGGGTTACCTCGTACACAACGGGGAGTGGATTCTGTTTTTGTGGTTGTGGACAGGTTTTCAAAGATGTCACACTTTATTGCATGTAGAAAGACGTCTGATGCTTCCAACATTGCAAAACTGTTTTTCAGAGAAGTGGTGCGCCTTCATGGAGTTCCCAAGTCGATCACTTCTGATCGTGATACAAAATTTCTTAGTCATTTCTGGATCACCTTATGGAGGATGTTTGGAACCATGCTGAATAGGAGTTCCACAGCTCATCCCCAGACTGATGGACAGACAGAAGTCACTAATCGAACACTTGGCAATATGATTCGAAGTGTGTGTGGAGATAAACCAAAGCAATGGGATCTAGCTCTTCCTCAAGTAGAGTTCGCGTATAATAGTGTGGTGCATTCGGCTACAGGACGATCACCTTTTTCTATCGTTTACACATCTGTTCCAAAGCAGTGGTAGATTTGGTAAAGCTACCTAAATCGCGTGAATATAGTGTCGCCGCTGAGCGACTAGCTGAAGACGTGATAGCTGTCAAAGATGAGATTAAGGCGCGACTGGAGGCTACGGGTAACAAGAATAAAGTTATCGCGGATAAGCATAGACGATCCAAAGTTTTTAATGAAGGAGATGACGTGATGGTTTTCATGCGCAAGGAGCGATTTCCGGTGGGAACATATAGTAAGTTGCAGCCTCGCAAGTATGGTCCCTACAAGATTTTACGTCGTATTAACGACAATGCTTATGTTGTGGATCTTCCGGAGTCAATGGGAATTTCTAAAACATTTAACGTGGCTGATCTTCATGAATATCACGCGGATGAGGCTTTGTATCCAGAAGGGAACTCGGGGTCGAGTTCTTCACAAGTGGGAGAGACTGATACGGGCCTAATGGGCTTTATTTAAATTAGATATTTTTATCCCACATCGTTAAAATCAGTTAGACTTATAATTTTGTTTCAGTATTTAAAGTTAGTTTTATTCTTGTATTTTTCACCTCTTTATTCTTAATAAAATCAAGTTTTTGATATTATCTAGTTATTTTCTAGATTTATCCTTTCCCAACCGCATTGCTTGTGCTTTTGGTTATTTATCCTAAGCTTCCGCTTCGTCACATACGATCTTTCAAAATGACAAAACAAGGACAATTACAAATGCAGGTAATGCATTCATATAACACCATGATATCAAAAGCTATTCCGAGGCGAACCAAAATTCCTTAAGAAACAGTACTAAAACCGTACTAAAGCACAAATGAACCGCATTTTCCCGGTCTGACCTTATGCTAGAATAAACCAATGTAGACAGTGTGAGGGCCCCACTGACACTCACAAGGTTGTATATAATCTCCGCCACCGACTCAACCAGCAGAACAGAGGCAGAGCTGCAGACTGCAGAGGTTGTGCTTCCCCTAATAACTTAACCAAAGGTTCGATTTTTGTTGTTGTTTTCCTGTTCGTGAATCGACAACCTTCTTAGTCTCTCCATTTCAGATTACTGAAAGTTCTCTCTAATCAAATGGACAATCACCACCAAACTCTACTCCTTGATAGTCAGCCTCGAAGCGGTGGACAGAACAAGAGGCCCAGAGGCCGTCCGGTAGGGTCTAAAAACAAGCCAAAGCCACCAACAACAATCATAATCCGCGAACGCTTTGACTCATTTAGTCCCACCTCCTACAAATCCCACCCAATTATGACGTCGTAGAAGCTTTAACAGACTTTACTATCAAGCGTCAGCTAGGCATTTGCATCCTTAGCGCAACTGGTAGCCTCACTACTGTTGCGCTTAAGCATCTCCCAACTTTACCAACAACAACGACAACGACATTGGTTATACCCACTGTGTTGAATTTCACAGGGAGGTTTGAGATTTTGAGTTTGTTGGGAGCTATTTTGCCTCCGCCAGCCCCGCCATCCGCCACGGGGCTGAGTGTGTTTTTTTCGAATGGACAGGGTCAGTTGATGGGCGGGAAGGTGATGGGGCCGCTTTTGAGTGCGGAGACGGTGATTGTCTCCGTGTCTTCTTTTGTTGTTACTAATTATGAGCGACTACCACTGGTCGAAGAAAATGTGGAAAACAAGAATCTTGAGCTCACCTTGCCATGCACTGGTGGAAAATTTACGACATCAATTCCTCAGAAGACTCAGACAATAAAAGTGATGAATCCAGCAAGTACAGTGTCAACTTTGTTCCATGACGGTGGGGTGAGGAACGTGATGCCGAGGGAGGAGTTATGGGGTGATGATGCACCAGTGAGTCCTACTCCACGGACATTGCAGAGACTAGGAGTAGGAGGTAATGGGTAATAGTTGAGTTTCGAAGTTATGATTATTGTACAAAATGGAATGGACAATGGAGTTTCGAAAAATGGAGTGAATGAATAAAAGGTATGCACATTTTGAATTATAACTGGAAGTGAATGCAGGATGTATGTTTACTCAAAACCATTACTATTTTTGGGTAGTATAATTGAATGTATCAGTTGCAGATTCCAGCATTTGCTCGGTTGCTCCCTGCTGGTATTAAACAGTGCTGACAATAGGAATTAAATTATAGTCTTGGTCTGACTTGAAATAAAATTATACATAAAAATCTGTCTGAAATTTAAAAAGGTGGAAATGTAGAGAATTTATATACAAAAAGGTTAGTATTTTTCTTTTCAACAGATGTGTCAAGAAGAAAGGGTTCACATAATTATACAAGTACGTCTCTTGTTGCAAGGTACATGAATAAAAGAAGTACAAACAAGAGCTAACAACCTAGCAATGGCCGATCTAGGGAATGAAAATGGCTAGATGCGGACGATTTTCATGCTGCAGTCGGAATGGACGCAGATGAGCTATGTAAAGAATCGATCATCACGCGTGTTCATACATACAAGTTAAATTGGTTGGCGAGTGGACTGGTGTGGTGGTATGCACTACAACACAATGCGCAGAACTGCAAGGCCGACGGCTGATATGGAAACCACTGTACCTATGCAGTATTTGATTACCTCATACTTGGCTGCTTCTAATTGAGCCCCTCAATGCATATATTTCCTGAATAAATACATTTACCCATTTAATTTAGCAATTCCATATAGTTAATGCTTATAGAGAATGACATCTGCTCACTGCTCACCCTATCTAGTTTGTTTGTAAGATTAGCTGTTTCTGCATTTTGATTGGCTAGCTCGTCACGAATGCGTCTGCATATGGGGTAAAACTCAGAAGTTGAGGAAATGAACGAACGGGCAAAGTCTGAAGCATATAGTTAGAAGATGACAGATAACTTTACCCTCTTTCAAGGTTCAAATCTAGACGTTGACCAGCAGTGACTTTGTCAATCTCGTACCTTGAGATTGACAACAATGTGATTAGTGACAACATGAGAGGACTCAATGGAGAAACCAGTCACTTCAAATTTTCAAAACTTACTTAAGCTCACTTCGCAGCCTGTCTATATCGGATCTAAGTTTTTCGGTTTCCCGATGCAGCATAGTAAAATGATGTTCCTGCAAGAAACATTTAATAATATGTCACACTCTGGATCTCTGTGTTGTTGGACCTTAGCATTGGGACTGCACTAAGTCAGAAGAGAATGATGGGAGTAAGATAATTCAGTGAAAATTAGACCCAGCTAGCGTTTTCAACATACGTACATGAATTGAGAGGAGTGACTAATATTCAGAAAAAATGATTCACATGAACCTCATATAATGACAACTGCAATAAGCTATTCAGTTTGGAGCTCGACTTACATTTGTTCTTAACCAATAATATTGAGTTCAGTGTTCTTGATAATCTCATTTTTTACATTATATCTTTGTGTATCAACTGCAACAGATAATGTGAACTGACATAATACTAGAAGAGCAAGAGCCAGAGTCCCTGATAGAGAATTGGCAAAACTAATCAAAGTGAGACATAAGAGTACCTGGGAACTTTTTACTTCTGAGTTAAACTTGGACAGATTCGCTTCATGGACCATTTCCACCTATAAGGGACCAAATTCATTGATAACTTACATTCCAAACACATTTTTATAAGGTACAGAATTCATTAGTTTTGGAAAAAAACAGCACTAGCATTGCCTTGCCAGTAAACTAGACAACAATGCAAGCCATGGTGCGATAAAAAATGCAACATATTTTAGAAAGCCAAGATTGGCCTAACAGGATGGGGTTTAATACACACATCCGTCAACAAATCATCAGACTATCAAAGACAAAATGCCAAACCCCTAGTGCATCCAGTACCATTTTATGTTAATCTATACGTAAAACACAACAACTGAATACAAATAATACCTTATCCATTTCTCCCTTGGAAACAAAGGATTGAACAACCTTCTCCAAGCTGACATTCAAAACCTCCGTAATCGCCGAAGTAATTGCCTCTGCTTGCCTTGACGGCAACCCCTCTGCTTCCAAACTTCTCACCTACACCAATTTTCTCATCCATCAAATTCAAAACAACAAACAACAAACAAAAAACTAAAATAGAGAAGATTAAAAACACAACATTTCCACAAATAAAAAATCCAAATCAAATACGCACAAACCCTAATCCAATACAACAATTCATCAAATCTCCACAGAATTCAGATATAAAAAAGTGGAATTACGAGAGCCAAGGTGTCAACGAGAAATGCTCGATTGGAATTGGATTTAGCGAGCTGCGACAAATGGCGATAGGTCAACAAATTAGGCTGCAAACCGGAAGATACGGAAGAGGAAGGAGATAAGGATGTGCTACTAAATCGGCGTGAAGAGGATAACCTAAAGGCAGAATCAGCCCCAAATTTCACGAATCGCTTACAACACGCCATCAATCAATATGATTAGCAAGAGGGAATAAAGTTGGGATCTTTGCGAAGACTGCGTTGACGAT
This sequence comes from Sedum album, assembly GCA_006409495.1. Lineage (NCBI taxonomy): Eukaryota > Viridiplantae > Streptophyta > Magnoliopsida > Saxifragales > Crassulaceae > Sedum > Sedum album. The sequence continues at coordinate 22,498 of QZGG01002024.1, read as the reverse complement.
GATTGGATTGTAGGAGAGCTTGACGCGGTAAGGAAGAGAGAGGGAATGATTGGATTAGGTAGGAATGAGAGATTTGGTTTCGAAATTTGCTTGCGGCGAAGGTGCCTGCGATTTTTATATGTTTTTTTCAGTACATTTGTTCATTTCGAATTTTCAATTATTTTCATTTTCGACATAATTGTATGCACATTTAACATGCATTTGTGCACATAACTAAACGACAAAAATCTTGTCGGGTGTGTGAGTCATAATTGAACTCAATCTTGAATATGAATTCGATTTCTCTACAATCTACTGTTATAACTTATAATGTTAGTGTTTCACCACATTCGTATCTAGCCGTACTGAAAAAAGGAAGTAAATATCACGAGTGTTTTGGATGGATAGACTAAATGTGGTCGAGTAGAATTTCTTTAAGCTCGAGTTTGTAACAGTACCAAATTAACTACATGAAATGTTGAACCTCTGCACAAAGAGCAGCGGCCTAACGGTCAGCCATCCAGTCTCTGAAACTCTGGTCTCAAAAATCGGGATTCAAGCTCTTCCCACTATATTTCCGCCTTGAGTCCTTGAGCGATATAAGAATAATTTTAAAAAAAAACTGTTGAAGCTCTTGATCATCATTCATCAACTACAAGAACAAGAAGGCAGATCGTTCGATCTGAAGACAACTATGTTTACTCTCATTGTTAAACTACTCCAACGTAAATTCTTATTGATATGAATATGATACAACTTGTGCAAAAACAGGGTTCAACATCTTATTTAGCAACTGTCTTCAGGGTCATATCAGTCAGTTGTGACGCGGAGAGTGTACCTTGGGAGAGGAGTAGTCAAGTGTAAAACTCTGTTCTCCATCCTCTTGATTCCGATGTGGAATTCTGTATGTAACTTTGGTAACAAAACCTTGATGACTGTTTTTCTTCTTGCTTGAATGCTTATGTCTTTTGTGTCTTGTAGCCATAACATTAACTTCCTTTTGCTTCATGTTATGGCTACATTTTCTGATAGCTGAGGCTGCTTCATGCCTTGCTGCGCCTTTCTCATCAGTTAGGTACATATTATGGTTACCATTCTGCAATTGTAAGATAGTGTTTAAGTGGACATGTGGATCATATACACACAGCAGATGCATGCATGGATTGGCAACCTAAACGAAACAAGTCATGTTTTAAGGGATACCTTGTTGCGCAGGTTAGAGCGTTGTGAAGAGTCCTCGTTCGGCACAGCTGGATCAAAATGGCTCTGATGCCTTGCACTGCTTCCGTATTGTAAAGTGGCAAGGAGAATCAGAAGAAATGCAGCACAAGAAAGTACTGACATGATCATGAAAGGTTGGTTTCCTCAGCATTAAAGAAGTTTATGACTGAAAGACATGAACTTGTTGAAGCTGGTGGTTTCACAGTTTCACTTATGCTTAAGAATTCTCTTCTGAACAATCAATCAACTTGTGACCTAATTAATTGTGACACGAATAGGGTACACCCCTCCCATGTAAACGACAACTAGCTAGTGATACAAAATACAAGATCATATGATCCTCTCCTGTAGCATACTAAGACATTAAAGAACATTATCAATAATGTTTTTTAATTACTCTTTTAATACTCCATCAATAATGTTTGAGCATTTGATTAAAAATAAATGTATGGTATTATAGAATGTAAGAAAAGGTTCAAGGACAAGGATATCATCTCAACCGTGATTTATATCAATTCAATGATTAATACTCTCCAACTGTCCCGTATTTTTTTCTAATTTATTTTAAATTAAATTAAAAATTAATTCAATCACACCTCTAGCTACATCTAATGCAATGACTGAAATTAAATTCCTCAATTTCATTAAAATTATTTGTTTCCGTTAAACTTTACCCATAGAATGTATTTAAAAGTGTGCGAGTATTGACTTAGCATTGTATCTTCTTAGTCTTTGTGCTTTCGCAACTTCCAGACCCCTAAATCCGACACTGCCAATAATAACTTTTTAATTTGTAATTTATTAAAGAAAACTTCGATGCACACTATCAGAAAAAGCGACATAAAACAAACTGAGGTATGTGACCACCCTCTGCATGCAGCTAAGTTCATCTGTCCGCTCCCGCTGGATATGCCACGTGTCGCTCACCCATGTGCCCGCCAGCTAACCAGCTAGTACGACGACCTCAGTGACCATACAAACGACAAACTGCGCTCAATTCCTGTCGTTGCATCTTCGACTGTTGCCGATAATTGTTTGATAAATAAAAGATGGCGCTCTCGACAGATAGAATAGCAGCTACTAATGAGACGGACAGACGGCGATGGATCGGCAAGAGCGTTGACGACCGGACTCGGTGGATGCGTGTGGTCACTTAGTCACTATGTCCCAGAACCTGGCTCAACCTTTTCATGTTGCTGGTCAATGCGAACAAATTACACATCATTGGTTTTACCACTACGAAACGTAACAGTGACATGCAGGAACCTTGAAGGAAACACAAAGTTGGTGAATTTAATTCCTTGAAAACTTGGCTCAAATTATCAAACCAACTTAGAATTTACAATCAATCAACACAATTAGCTAGATGCTGACACTCCTTATAAAAAAACTAGATGCACACACTATGCTTTCTTACTTCCAGTAGGATTGTTGTTACACTTTCTCCAACTCGATCAACATAATTAAACAGTCAGTGAATCAGTTTTTCTTCATTAAGTATCCCATTAGCATTCCGATCAATCCAACAATTGCCACAAATACAAGCGAGATTCCGCCGCGACCACTGGCACTACGCCTCAACAGGTCCTGCTTAAAGAAAGGAAAATACTATTAGGAATATTAAACACCCTATTGTCAATAGATAAATACAAAATCAAAAGCTCTTCTTTTTGAAATTATATGTATCACGGGTGGTAATAACTACCATGCCATATTCTAGTTTAGTAATGATCTGCAATAAATATCTATGAGAAAGGACCCATAACCATTTTATCAATGTGTACCCTTTTTCTAAAGTAATAATAAGGAGTACGGTGGCAAATTAATAGTAAAACTGAAAGAGGTGAAAACCTCACCATTTCACGTCGTAGATTATCATTTTCCCGAAAAATGGCCAATTTATCTTTTGATAACTTTGAGATTAGTTGCGCTCTAGCCTGAAAAGGGAGAAAAGGGATTATGTGCACTAAGTCAGCTACTTCGAATTTAAATGTTACAAACTAATAGAAATATAAAAAGGAAATTATTGTATCTTCATAACCAAGGCTGACTCGTTGAGAAGGATGGTGAAAAGTAGCAATGTCAGTAAGACTCCAAAAGAACAAGAAAAGCTAATTTACAAACCAAACAATTTCCATCTAGCAGACCACTCACTCAAATATCAATCAAGAAAATATTTTGCAATAGAAACATAAAGAGCAACGCATTTATTATTTGCCAACCAAATAGTTAAGATATGATTTAACTTGTTAGGCTCTTTTTAAAGGACCACAATTAAGTGACCACATATTATGACCTTCAGGTAATGCAAGTGAAGAGCCGTGGATATGGTACCAAAAGTTACTGATATATGGTGGTGCTAAACCAAGCCTAGTATTTTTAATTTTGGCCTGTAAGTTTATCAATACTTGAACATCATTGAGGATTTGAGTTCATCTTTAAACAACCATTAAGATTCAATGCTAAGTAAGGGTCATGACCAACTAAGATAATTCAGAACCTTAGTGAAAGGATTCCGGTATGAAGAGCATTTGACAGAATAATTAAAAGCGGTATCGTCAGACCAGTAACAGTTGAGGGGCCTGTCTCAATGACGTATCCACACTGTCAACTATGCTAAAAGTAAAACCATATCCCTTGTCTCATTGCCTTATTCCCTCATCAACTTATAAACCTAAACACTCTTTCACTGAGAATTGTTTCAAAGCTTGCACTTTAATATGCATTATCAGATGTTGCCTGCTTTTTCTATTTTTCTTGCTCTGAAATGGTACCAGTTTCTTGCACACTATTGATTAACATGTCAGTAAAATATACTGCTACCACAAAATCTAAGTCTTTCTTCTGTCACTAGAAACCTTTCAGTCCTCCAAACTACTACAATAGATTTCTTTTGACAACAGGTGCAATCAGTATGCAAATAAAAACTATAAATGGAAATAAATTGACAAGACGTTCAAACAAATTATAGTAAAGAGGGGATTGAACGAAACCTCCAACAGATTGTTTGGAGACTCAGCAGGAGCTCTAGAAGCCTAGAAGGAAACAATATGATCTTTCAATCTCAATGATAAAGTTCATTAATTAAATAAACTATTTAGTGACTCACTGGTTTAGACTCTGTCAGGTTATAACTTCCATTATCAGCAACCGAAACCGCAGGCGACACAGTTTCCCCAGCTTCTTCTCTAATTGGAGATCGTTGTGCAGGAGGGACATAGACAACCTTCAACTTTGTCTCTTCGACACGCCTCCCAGATTCCTTGAGGAACTAAGTAAAACAACAAATACAAACAAACAACACTTAATTTACAGTTAACAAAAATTCATCCAAGTACATAATCATTACAACATATGCTACATAAATTACCATATCCGGAGTCACATCCTTGGCAGTAACTCCCTGACTCGCGACAACACTCTGCAGTAGAAACTTATCCCTGCACTGCAGGTCTGGAGGCGCCTCCTCCTGCGCTTGCATCGTCACTATATAAATTCAAACAGCACAGTCAGCGCATTCCATAATCCGAACAAACACCAACATCTACGTAATATAAATCAGGAGAGTAAATGACTCAACATACCTACAACCTCAAAACTGGAACGTGGAGGCACTACTCCAATGTTCGGTCTGACACAGTACTTCTTTGGATTCGTAGTCTTAACCTAAACAGTCAATCCAAGAGCTAAAGAGTCTCCACATCAACAATTTCCAAAAAACACAAATTCAAGTCCAATCAAACACGTCAAATGAAATCAAATCACCTTGAAAGCGACAAAGTTGTCATCGGATGAATTCACCAGATTCATGTTGCACGAGATCTGCTTATTCAATTCAACTACACGTAAAGACAAACAAATCAGATCAGATCGGAGTTTTGAAGAGACGAAAAGGAGCTTGGGTAACGAACTTACATTCGAATTGAAGGTGTTGGGGCTCGACGCTGAGTAGCGCATCGGAACTCATCTCGTCGATCGGTCAGTAACTCAAGTTGGTGCCAGCTGACCGGCGTGGAAGGATCTGCGGGAACGGTCAGGTCAGGGATGCGAGTTCGAGAGATTCAATCTCAACGTTGATGTGAATGATTGACAGCTCATCTCAACTGTCTTCCACTAATTAATCATAATTAATTAGTTAAAGTAACGCTTGATAATAACTAATTAATAATTAATTTCAGCAGCTTCATTTGGCTCGTCTGCTTTCATCTGAAGACCAAACCAGTTCAAAGATTTATCGATTTCAAAGTCGTGCAAATTGCTTATGTACTCAGATATGAACAATCGATGTGTAATCTCGATGTATCTTGTGCAAATTGTAATTCCACCATCAAAAAAAAAAACGTGCAAATTGGATACACGTTCAGAACATGACCACCACTTTTTTCGAAGTCTTGCAAAATGAACACTAGGTCACCGCTCTAGCTATATTTTTCTGAACCTGGGTTGGGTTAGAACTAACACCATATTGTTTGAGTCCCCAAAATGAACTAAACATGTTTCAAACTTTCAATATATATTTAAGAGCTTGTTTGGCCATTTTCATCTCTTTTCTTTCTGAGTCTATGGTCGTAGGACGGCAAATGTCACTCCCTCGAAGTGCACTGATTGGAGATATTGATTCTTGACATCTTGATTTGAATACTGAGTGCGAGCTATCTTCAGTTTGTTTGTGGCTAGAAAACAAATGTACTGCATGCAGAACCATTGCCGCCACTGCTTCAGGTTGCTTGCAACTACGTAGCAATACAAATGAGGAAATCCTTTGAAGCCTGTGAAAAGAGGAACTACAATGTGAGAAGATGGCAATGTTTTTTTCTTTCAGTTATTAAAGCTACATACTATACATAACTAGAAAAAACCAAAACTGTAAACACCCCGTACAACCTTGGGTAAATTTTCATGGCCTGGTTTTAGTTTCATATCTATGATGCATTACAACTTACTTCAACAGTTCAATGAAGACAGATGATCACTGGGCGTCCGATTTTCAAGTTCTAATAGGCCGAGGCAAGATCGTTGCTTTCGGAAAGAAGTCAGGACTTCTGATCCATTACTGGATTCAAGTATTGCCTGTAAATTATATTTCAGTTATATTATTTCTATTGGTCAAGATGTGTACACACAAATCAGTCAAACTAACTTATGTTTTATATCCAAAAATTTAAGCACTGGCCACTGATAAAACTAGTCCCAACACACATACCTCGTTATGATTGCAGGGGGGCAAACAGCTCCGTGACATCCTCCAATGAAATCATCTTCTTACTTGAGTATAAAAGTCGAACAGCTTTCCATCCCAGTAAGCAACAACATATATTTGTTGCACACTGCACCAGCCCTGAAAACATGTCGTGTCTACTAAAGGGGGTATGATATAGTGCAGTAAAACTGGAAATTTTGTTTTCCTTTCTATTACCGAATACTAGTGCCACTGAGTAAGGGTGTTCAATAAAAAATATAAATGTCCCCAAGTCCCCTAACACTGGCCTAATTTATAAGAAATGTCTACTTATCTCAACAATCAAGATTTCAAATGTAACCCATCATACCTTTTCCAATTTTTGAAACGCGACTTGTGAAACTCTACACCTGTTCGCAACTGGGAATTATTTTTGGTAGTAGTTTGTGAAGAGACTTAGAAGGATTTTCATCCTCCATAAAAAGTGTAAGTTCTTGTTCCAATATTGAATAAGCATCTGCGAATGCCTGTGTTGAAGCAGTCATTAAAACAGAAAGAACAATAATAAATGAAAATCTAAACATATTGTAAGGAGAAATCTGGTCGGAGGTGATGAGATGGTCTGGGGTAGTGGCTACTCTAGTGGGGTTGATTGTAAAGAGGATGCACCGACCTTAATGCACTGATGTATTCGGAAACAATTTCGCCCCACATTATTTGTGGGGGAGAGAGGATCATCAATGTGAATGGGATCAATGCTACTACAATGAAAGTATATCAAAAATTAAGGTTGAATCCCACAAAAAAAGGATGTATGCTAATATATTAGAAAACACATTAACAGTTGCTAGTACCCATATCCTCTTTCTCTTTTCATATAAATGCCAGTGCCTTGAACAGAAACTCGCATTTGCCTTGGATCAAACACATTCCTGATTTAAAAATGGAAAAAAGAGTATCACATGAAAAAACAAGGTTAACAAATAAGAAAAGACAACAAATACCTGGCGAATTAAAGATTGGTGATGTCTTACCCAAAGAAATAAAGAAAATCCATCAAAAGCTTCCCAAAATTCTGCAATTGCACGCCAAAATTTTGTTAGATTACATGTATGTTTACAACTAGCTGTAACACAAGATGATATTCACTAGATTGTTAGTCCTATTCAGTCTAACAGTATGCAACAATTAGATTAGACAACAGATAACCAGTTTGACTTTGGTAGTTAACATTTTTTTATAAACCAATACTCAACTTCTACAAGATGATATTCACTAGATTGTTAGTCCTTTTTACTACAGGCTGATACCTCAAGTTATTCGAATCGAAATGAAACCTGTGTGGAAAACATACACAGCTAGACAGAAATATTGAACTTTTAGCAGTGGCATAACCTCCTGAGTGAAAACCGGTCACGAAATTCGTCGCAAATGCAAAATAAATCGTGCTGAAGGTAAAACATATAGAGGGTATGTCTTGCGTGTACTGCTCCACAGGTCATATGCTCTCTAACCCAACTAGAGAAGTTTAATATCTAGATAGAATAATGTTATTTCACAAGCACTGAAATAGCATGACATAAACACCAATAGCACCCAAATGCATGAGCAGAAAAACAGCTTTAGTGCTGATATAAAGCATAACTGGAACTTTAGGAGACTTGCTCGCAAAGAGTTATGCGCATACGTAAAAAAAATCTCAATCAGCTATTAGCTCGAACGCAACCAAAAATTTATAGTGTTTTACAATAACAGGACTTGGTTAAACATCCAGACTTTCAGTTCACTTTTTAAGTATTCAACTAACTACAAAGCAGACCAGAAAGGGAGGAAAGTTACCTGATTAATGGGCTGCCCAAGATGGTGTTCATGCTGAAGGAAACGAGTAATAATAATGACCTACAAGTTACTAGAACCAGATTAGAATAGGTGCGACGAGAATGCTCCTACATATTTACCTACAGATAAAATCCTTCAAAACAAGTTCATATTTACGACAGCACATCCTTGTGCTGTACCACATACATTAACTCCAACACTTCTGATCAGAGCAGGATTCAATCGTACTATAATGAACAGACCCTTCACAAACAGATTTGCCTAATAAAAAAGGAATTAAGTAAAGATGTTACCAGACAATATGAACTCAAGCCACCAGAGTAAGACTGGTCCAGGCTCCGATCTGCAAGAAATTGTTTTAATACCAAGGCAAGGGGTGTAGCTGCTGGAAAATGTTCAGTAAGCTGCTTAACCTGCATAACAATCCTAAACTGAGAAAATGCATAATTGCGAAGAAAAATTCATTGTAAACATCAACATATTGGCAGGTGCAATTTTTGTTTAAAAGCAAAGGTGTAATAAATTCAAATGTGAAAGTTATGATAGTGTTATAAGAGCTTATATAGCCTAGGAATGTGTTTTTCACGACTTAATATGTCACCAACTCTACGAGTGACACCATAATAACCATGCTCTAAGTATATGCAATTATTTAAAACTTATGTCCTGTAAGTTACCAGATCAGTAGTTTGGAGTCCTGTATGTGATGGTGATTTGAAACTTATGTCCAGCCGAACTGATTCTGAATCCTTGTGAATATCTGAACAACTGTGTGCGCTACCAACCACTGCAGACTTTTCTGAACAGACAGACTCTGAGGTGAGAACATTCTCTGGTTCAGCAGTTATATCAGATGAATCTGATTTCAGTGTCCGTCCATCCGAAGTAAGAGAAGCCACAGAATCATGGGGAACGTCAACCACGAGCATAATGATGGGTATCTGAAAATAAGACTTCAGTAACATCCAACAAGCAGAAGTGAAAATAAGACAAACTTAATTGTATGAGACTTACTGCTGTATTTTCAACAGTCTTTAAAGAATCATTCTTCACCCACTCTTGATTGGCAAGGTATCTAGCGGCATGCTGAGAATAATAAATATACACAGTAAGATGTTATCAAAGGAAGGGTATATCCTTGTTCAGTCAATCTGAACCTTAATGTTTGACATTGCATAAATAACTACAAGAAGCAGCACTGTCACTAACAACAAATGTTTAAAATCAATGTGAACTTTCTAATACCTGAAGACAAGTTTCTTTGATACCATTTCGTCCTTCTAGAATCCCAGCTTCTTTAATAGGTTCCTACATTGAGTTAAATTGTAATTTCTCTTTGAGTTTTATCCATGTTGCATATGAGGAGCATGGGTGAATCACATAGGAGCAACATTACATTGCACTGGCTTTTTGTTTTCATTTTTGAAACAAAAAGATTGTGAGTGAAATGTTGCAATCATTATTTATTTCAGATATATAGGAAATCACTATGAGTCGATGGCTAAATACACAAGGATATAACTCTTACCAGATTTCTCACAGGAGGGAGAGAGACAACAAGGTCGACATCACTAGACGGAAGGGACAAACCAGTGACATTTGAACCAAATACATTTGTTCTCGATCGGGGCCACAATACTTGTAGAGAACGTCTTACACGCTTGACAGCCCAATTGATATAAGGTTTCCTAATCATATTCTTCAACGCTACCTATGAACCAATTTTATATTAGGACGAGCCAATTGCCTTCAAGTACAAGATTATCAAAATGCTAATAGTGATGGCTGGAGGGTATCATTATTGCCAATGATAAAGCAAAAATATATCAAAAGAAGACCGAATATACATATATGTACCTTCTGACAGAAAGATTCAATTTCATCTTGCAGAAGATTATACATCACATCGAGGGATGCCTTGTGATTGCTAGTATTCAGTCTCTCAGGTGGTTGCAACGGAAATGCAACATCAGGCTGTACTTAAGAAAAAAAGGTTGCATCAATATTCTGAGAGCATGTTTAATAATGCTTGACTGGAAATGTACTCACATGCTCTTTTTCACAAGCTAGTTGAGAAATTGGAATCAAGCGATCTTGGAGCAATGTTCCAGATATCGGCTGTACCATTGTACAAGCAGCAATATTACTATTCCTCCAAGGCCATACAACTTCTTGCCCATCCATGCATATATATGTGTCGTCAACATTTATGACATCAGAGTAGATACTTCTGAAGCTCCAATTCCTTGGGCTGGAGCTCCCGGATCTAACGCTAGGAAATCCTTTTTGCCTTCTGGAATCACGCAGTAGATGGTGGAGGTGGACGCGGCGCTCGTGACACACAAAGTACCATAGGTGATGGCGGCCGTGTAATTTGAGGTGGATCCCGAGAAACAGATGAGGCTTTATAATCAAGACCATGTAAATCTGACCTAGACCTTTCTCTTGATGTACTTGGAATTATGATTGATGGTAATATAGGATATTGGAGTACCTCTGCATTATTTCCTTCATTGTCATTAGGCATACGAACTGAAGATTCAGAGTCGTTGTCCTGCCCATTTTCATCTGATGTTGGGGAAGAATGTATTACCTTCCCCGTTTTATCTTTGCCTTGTAAAACATAGCCAATAGTCTGTGGCCCAGTTCCCAAGGGGTCAAACGGAGAGCAAAATGAAGTGGCAGTTGGCGAGGTCAACCCATTTGTACTAAATGAAGAAGAAAATGCAACCATGTCGTCAACATCCTGTCTCAACTCCGCTTCATGCCAAGCCCATGAACTATCATCTGAGCTAAGGGACGGGGGTCTCGAAACTCCTCCCCCAGTATAATCAGAAGGGTTCCAGTACATCACACCACCTCCAAAGTATTGATTATAGTCATATGCAGGGACTGCATGCATCTTAAGCTCTTCTTCTGTTATCCAAAGGCTGTCACATTCATTAGCTACTTCTTGATTGGACGTCAAGTCAGATAGCTCTATAGTATACTTCCTTTTATCTTCAAGGGATGTAGGTTTAATTGGCAAATGTTGGCTGGTAAAAGCACGATGAAAAGACTGGCGTCGAGAAATAAATCCAGAATCATAACTGCAAGCCACTGACGGGGCCAACCTGCTGAAACCTCTTACCACAGGGGGCCAATCTATGCTCATGGGCACTGGGCGAGGAAAGACACGATTGCGTCCATTTTGGATGGAAAGATTTCTGGCTTGGTGCATAGGCGGTACAAATGATCTATGGAAATGAGTATGCCAATTGTGACCTACATCCAGATGCAATCTATCAGTGGCAGCTGGAAGATATGAATTAGCCACTGATGTTTGAACGTGAGATACACTAGGCCACTCATAAGAAATAGATCCTGAGGTAGTAGGCCCGGAATCAGAAAAGTTTCCACGCTCCTGCTGCTTACGAATCATTTCCTCCCTTGAACCAACAATTTCACCCTGGTCTTGTCTTACTTTCCTCGGGCTTATGGAAGCTGAATTTCCATTACTGATTTTACAGGCAAACTCGGGTAAAGATGCTTTTCGTGGTAAATCAATATGATTTGTGATACATTGCGGTTGTGGAACACTAGAATATTCAAAAGGACCTTCAACTACTATGTCGGCAGATCGCTGAGAGTTAATGGAAAGAGAAGAGTTTCCTGCAATGTTTTCCATCATTTTACCTACATTCATCTCTGTATGGCAGCTAAAACTTGAATTGGCCTTCGCGCCAACAACTGAATCTCCATTCAGAACAACTGAACTATTGGAAAGTCTTTTAGTTTCACTGGCTACTTTTTGAGGAATAGTTTTAGGTGAAGACGCTTTCTTGGACACTAAGTTATGTCCCACTTCCGTCGAATCACTTACACTGACTTTTTTATTCTTTTTCCTTTCTTTTCTACTTTTACTTGAACCACTTTTAACTTTTCCACTACCTGATTTACTGAGAGAATCAACGGTGTAATCCTGCCAATTGCGCGGATTTAAAATAATAAGCGCCATATTCAGCTACTCAAGATCAGCAAACAGTTAGCCTTTTAAGAGAAGTCGCACCTGATGGTTAGTAGTCGGACTCTTGGATTCTCCCTGGTTATTGCTATTTGAACGTAATGATCTAGTTTCATCGCCCTGAAAAAGTTATACAAAGCATTAAATCACCCCTAGATATTGCATCATTACAGAGATATAAGCTGGGATAATACTTGCCTTGACGATACACGATTCAAGTTTACATTCATCACCTTGTAACTCGGACACAAGATCTTGCCTTTTCACATCTCGAGGTCTCCCCTTTTTTCTACGATTTCCAGAAATAGTTTTAGCTTTGCATTTAGTAGGACAGATATCTGTACTCCCTTCATCTAACAACTCCAATCTAGTGGACTGAAGAGAGATAGCCATGAGCAGTCCTCTAATTTTCCTGAATATACTATCACAACTAGAATTTACAGAATCAAACTTGCTAAAGTATAGTTTCTCTTTATCAGAATCACAGCATCTGCTGACAGTGAAAATATCTTGTAGCAACAACAGACCTTTAACAATGACTTCGAAAGAGTTACTTCGAGAAGATTGTTCGGAGGGCGAGAAGAAGCTGAATTCTGAGACTGGAACGACAGAGCTAGGTGTTTGGCATTGCTTCATACACTTGTATGTCTTCTTATTGCCTCGGATGGAAAGTTTTGACGATTTCTCCAGTTCAATTTTTTCACCAGTTGTCACCTCCATGATCTGAACACTTAGGATGATCAAAACTTAGACTGCATTTAATTTAGCTTCAGACCAAGAAACAATAATAAATTGATGGTAACGATACCAATGTCTTTTTAACCCTCAATTTTCCAACTATACTAAAACTTCAAAGTATCAAGCATATTCGTGATCAACAATTCAACGGAAGTTGTTTTATAGCCGAAACAAATATTAAAGCATGCTGTATATGTATTCTGCTACCTCCTGAGCTCATATATTAACCTCACAAACTGATTGTACAGTCATAATTAATACTCATTCAACATTTCCAGTAATGACAGCCTTCACCAGGAATCCAAACAATCAAGCAGCTGGATACCAAGCTAATTCACACTAAACAATATCAACACAAATAGTACATTGGCAAATTGAAACTATAAAAAGATTGCAATGTGAGTACCAGAGCTTTAGCATTTTTCCCCAAAATCGCACTCATCATATCTTTTCTAACACCATTATTCAGCCTTTCCCACCAATCAACAAACCCCTTCTTTCTCCAATATGCATTTGCAGACACTCCAACGACATCCACCTTCTCCTTCAACTTAATCCCTCTCCTCTTCCCTCCATTATTCCCCAACCACGCTAACCTCAAACTCACCTCCATCTTATTCACCACAAATGCCTCAATCCCATAATACCCTCTTCCTTTCAACCAACTCAACTCCACCCAATCACCACCCAAACCTCCTTCCTCCGCATTCAAAAATTCCCCATCCGAAACCTTATCCATCACCTCCACAAACCTCTCCACATCCTCCACCATCTCCTCTCTAAACGTCACCGTATCTAATCTCTTCGCAGAACACGAACATTCCTCCACCTTCTCCCCTTCCCTACTCTCAAACAACCTCGTCCCTTCCCAAATCACTCTCTCCGCTTCATCTCTCTCCCTCACCCTCCCCAAAAGCCCCTCAACCTTCCTGTAACACAAACTCGGCAACCGATCTTCCTCCGATGGCAGATCGGGTAGCAGGATGAAGGAACCGGCACCTCGTTTGTGCAAATGGTTTAGCATTTTGATGAGGATTTGAACGAAGGAATGATCTACAGTTGTCAAAGCGCAGCGAGACGGTGGTGGACGGAGAGAGAAGAGAACCATTTCAAAATGGAGGATCTAGGGCTTGGAAGAGAATTGTTGTGAGATTTAGATGAGGGAATTGATGAGTGATAGAGGGAGATGTGTGCTGTTAGGGTGTCGATGATTTGCTTTGAATTCATCGAAGACGGCGATGAAAGAGAAAGTCACGGCGGTGGCTGATCGGCGATTTTTTGCACTCTTCTGAAATTCTCCTTTTTTTTTAAAATTTATTATATGTTTACTGAGAAATGCTGGAATACAAATAGTCAGTGTGTACCGAGTGTCTATAATACTACACGTGTCCTCTATTGCATTGAGTAAATCCAAATGCACCGACTACCAAATACCGAGAGTCTATAATGCACGTGTCCTATAAACAGAAATGTCCGAGGGCATATTGGTCAATTACATTTTGTCACCCCTATTTTATTTTCTTCATCGACCAAAAAGACATGGCATTTGACCATAAACGCCGTCGTTTCATATAAAACGGCAATATCGACAAAAAGTCTCGCAGTGCGACCAAACGTTACACGAAAGGCAAGAAAAGAAGAAGATGAAACCAGTGCACCAAATGAGAACGCCAAATGCATTTACCGATCCAAATCACTAAAGTCAAATCATTCCATCAATCAGTTCAATTCCCCAAAACCAGACACAACAACATCTCCAAATTCCAGACCTTTTCACCATAAATGCACCCCATTTAACATCCGCCGCTGCCAACCCCAACTCTAGCACCGCGAAGCCGCCGCCTTTCGTCAACCCCACTTCGAACAACACCCTCTTTCGGAAGAATCAGCTCGATACACTCCCTAATTTTTCACTATCCGAAATCCTAACCCTAGACCACACCGCTGCTATCTCCGACCAAGTCCACCTCAACATCTTCTCATTCTTATCACGTGACCATCACGTGTCGATTTCGTTAGTATGGAAGCGGTGGTTGATCATCGCTGGTCGGTTGGTACAATCCGTGATATTGTTGGATTGGGATTTTCTTGATTCGGGTCGGTCGTTTCTACATTCCCTAATTTGACCGACGTTGACCTTGTTTCAGCTTGTGTAAAGTCTACTAGGAATTCAGGCATTGTAGTGAGTCACAAGATGATGCCTTTTTATTTTAAATGTTTACCTGATGAAATTGTAGAATGTGAGTACTTGTTGCCATGAAGCGTAGTGGATGAAGGTGAAGGCTTGAGGATTTTAGCGTAGTGGATGAAATTGTAGAATGTGACTCTTGGTAAGTATCTGCTTTTGTGGTTTCCTTTCGCTCATTTTTCTACAGAATTAGCAGACTAGCTAAAGGAAATGCTTTGAACTGAATTTGCGCTAGTATGTCACCAGGTAATCTGTATTTGCCAGCCCAGGGCCGGGTTGGATGCCAGGTAACTGATGATGCACTTATATGTTCTCTAGTCTTATTGCATAGTCACGAAGATTTGCAAAAATGAAATGATCCCGAACTCTATTTTGTTATACGTATCAATATCATACTATTGTAGCATTTCATATTTGCAGACAGGAGCATGTTTTTGGAATTTGCTGATTCCATTTTTATATAAACTCGTCTCCTTTGAGTTTAGAAAAACTATATATTATTAAACATGTTAGTGTCTGTTTCAAGTCAGATTATTTGAAATAATATGCATGAATTTGTTTGCTTCACCGAGCTTTTTTCATTCAAACCCTTTTCTAGAGCTCGTGCCTCGTAGATCTGAATTAATTTCTTCGCCCAGCGTCTGTCGCTGATTTCACTATTTCAGTTCGTCCTCTAAGGTCAGATCAGATGTTCATATCTCCGTTAAACCCTAATTTCACTTTCTTAGACTGTTCTCCTGATCACCATCTGCTAACATTGATTTGATTAAAGTTTTGATTTTTTTACGGTTCATGTGGAGAATTGACCCCTGCCCAGATCGTGAATTATATTGGATTTCATCCTCGTGTCGTTCTTTGTTTGATTTTCTATGCTACGTTGGTTCAGATTGGAAATTGTTGACTTCATGAATTTTTGTTATTTATTTTTGAATGATTTAGTTCTCTATATTTATGCTGTTGAATTGTAACATCTCAATTCATTTCTTAAGTAACTAAAGTGTTGAATTTCGTTGTGAGGGTATGAATTTGGATTAGATTCATTGATGGTCCTTTTTTGTGTGTCAAGGCTATACTGTAATGATGCAATGGATTTCTGAGGTTGTCAGATTTTTTTGTAGTTGAATGGGTTGAACAATGAACCTGTTAGTTTTTATGTAAGAGCACTGTTGGAAGTTGTACATGTATCATCATATCATCGGATCAGCGAAATTTGCTCACTTTTTTCAAATCAGCATTTAATACTTTTGGATATGCTACAGATGGTTTCAAGCCCTCAAGGTCTGCAAAGGGGAACTGCAGCAGCAGCTGTCAGTCTGCGCAGGAGGAGAACCACGCCACGAGTAGTGGAACAGCAGCTGGAGCAGGAAGCGGAACAATGCTTCAGTTCCACACTGACACTGCTCCAGGGGTTAAAATCTCTCCCAACGTCGTACTAATCATGAGCATTGGCTTCATTGCTTCTGTTGTTGTGGCAAGCTTTACTTAGAGGACTAGAGATGCTATTGACCTTACTGAATATCCTGTGGCCATGCGGTAAGCATATAATTAACAACTCTTTGTTTATCCAAATACCATGACTTTGATATCAAATGGAACCATCCTTCTCTCAAAGAGCAGTAATTGAAGAGAAGATATCAAATGGAACCCTGCATTAGCAACCCTTATATTTTACCAGCTAGCTATGTAATCTTACTCTAGCTCGAGTTATCTGAATATATTTTGATGGTTTCAAGGGTATTGCCTAAAGAGATGGAACTTCAGTATGACCAATAATGAGCCTCAATCAGCATTCTCATGGCATCTTGCTTTCATTCCATTAGAGGCCGTGTGTTTCACAAGTTCCATTGGTGGATGCTACATCAGATAATTGTAAACTGAAGTTTGATTGACAAAGACGCATTCCTAAGCTGTTCTTCTTTTTAAGATGGTTCAACTTCAACACAGCTTGGACCTCAGCCTTTCTAGGTCCCTTAGTCTAATAACATAGATCCCCACATTAGATTCTCATCCATCATTGTCGTCATTTATATTCCCATGTTCCTCGTTTCATATGAATTACTTTTTATTCTAACAACCCCATGCTTTTGCTAATAAGAATCTTCTCCTTCCAGTAAAATTGGTGATTCAAGGGTAATTTGATAAGTTTGTTAAAAATATTCTTGAGGCAGGAATTTCTACCAAATCTTAAGGACAAAAGCGTCAAACTAGCGTTCAGTACACATCAAACGTCGATGCTTGTAGCAAAACTCTAATCTTAATATCTGCTAGTCCGTATCTGTTAAAGCACATGTATGCGAGCTCATTTACTCAGCCAAGTCCAAGTCTTTCATTTTCATATGAAACCTTTACTATGGCCCTTTAGATTAAAGATCACACTGATGATCAGTTTACATGTTCTTCTCTTTTGTCCTTATTGTAGTTGTTCCTCAATTGGAGTAAAGTCATGCTTGGAAAAGGAATGGAAGAGAGAATGTACTTTGGAAATGAATAGAGAGAACAATAGCAACATGACCCCAATCTTTATTCTCTTGCATACACCAAGGTTGGATTCAATCACTCTCTTCATCATTTCATAAAATTCTATAAATAATTACTATTACTTGCTATGTAGAATGTGACAGAGTGCTCTTCATCTTCAACATTGTGCATAGTAGCCATATAGGACTATAAGGTGCACAATTTGAAGTGGATACAAAGAGATTGTATAGCGTAGATCTATTCTTTTTGGTGGATCGTGAATGTGTTCATTGCATTTATCAATGTATCAGAAGGTGTCAACATATAAATGAGGCATGTGAGTTGCACATGTTTTGCACGTGCAAATACAATAACGTAAAACAATCTCAGTCCTTGATAAAATACAATCAATGAATATAAAGTAGAATTCACAAATCCATCAGAATAGATGAATTCAAAAATACAATCTCTAGATATAAATTCATGGTCCATAAGCAATCATTGAATATCGTGGGGTTAGCATTACATTATAAAAACAAGAGTACAAAACTTTTTCTTAAATTGGGGTGACATTAGTGTTGATGGACTTGTGGTCTCAATTAAAATGGATGATCAAGATTTGAGCACCAAATAAAACAAGCGGTTGAGATATTTTTAACGATTTATTCTCAAATTATAATTGTTCAAACTTCCAACTAATTATTAATGAGAAAATGTCCCAACTAATCCCTAATCATCTTGTTGGAATTCTTAGTAGAACTCGTGATTAATTAACTTTAGTTTTCCGTCTTGTTACCCACGATGATGTTTGAAAATTAGTTGAGAATAAGTACCACGTTGCTACAGTTTATATATTTTAATATTTCAAAGATTTGTTTTGTAACCAATTCTTGATTTTTTGGATTTTATTTTTGGTCGTGTGGACAATGTTTTTCCTTTTTCTTTATGACACGTTAATTATTAGAATTATTAAAGTATGTAAAGGTCACTAATTACCTGTAGTATCTTAATCCTTTACTTATTCTGCCTTTTATTTTTTTATGAAATTTCTTGTGCTTGATTTTTCATGTCCCCTAGCTTGTATACTTTTTCTTATGACACTTTATTTTGTCTTAACCAAAGTCAATTAAGTCGAGATTGTCACAATTTAATTGAGGGATGATTATGTCAAAAATAATTGATAGAATGATGAAATTAAAATTGAGCAATTTAGATCATGTTTTTCGGTATAAAAAACTCAAATTAATAATGCCTGAGTGGATTGAAAGAACAAAGTGAGACTGAACAGATGTAAAAGTTGCCTAAAACGACATCATGTTACAACAAATAATCATTACAATACGCATGAAACTATTATAACCTTTTGTGTGAGGTGGAATCAGATCCGATGCTGCATATAACAGTTTAAAACGGAGTTAAAATTACATAATTTAGGTCTAAATGATATAGTTTTGGTTTAAATTATGTTATTTTATACAGGATTCATTGATATTTTAAATTGAATTTTAAATTAAACTATGTAGTTTTTAATTGACAGTATTCGGCTGGACATTGCACCTGATCTGAATTCTTGTGAGGAATGTTTATGAATAAAATAAGCATTTTTGGTACTTATTTACCAACAGTGGAAATGCTGAAATGCAGACCCAATTAACCAAAGCTGTTTGTAATTAGTGTCTCAACTCTTGATTATAAGATCAATAATTAACATGGTTGGTACATTGTCCCTTTTTGGCCACAGCCACAGGTGCGCATTTTATAAAGCTTAATAATTAATCACGTTGTAATCCAACATCTCTAAATATCTATAAGGTAATTATTATATTCCCACAAAATCGGGTCCTCGATTCTGAATGCATCACTCTCTGATTCACCCAGCTGCCAAGCCGACCCATAATGCAAGCTCCTCAAACCTCCAGCTGCTACACCACTCTCAAAAAGATCCGGAAGATCGAAAAACACGTCCATTGACGTCGATGACAGGTCAAGCTGATCAAAATGTTCATATTGGGTCATTGAGTTGGATGACTCGAGTAAGTTTTCGGTTGATGAAGCCGAGCTGATGGAATACTCAGCTCGGCTTGTATCACTTGTGTCGAAAGTTGTTAGAGCTGCTGCTTCGGCCGCTGCAATCTGTATGTCCTTAGGACATACACTAGCTGGCCGAGGTAATTGATCAGCTAAATGCGGAAAATTGAGAACTGTGGATTTTCCTTTGATTGCCAGAGCCGCGACATCGTGTGCTCTAGCAGCCATTTCGGCAGTTGGGAATGTTCCAAGCCAAATTCTTGACTTTTTCTTAGGTTCCCGAATTTCGGACACCCATTTTCCCCAAGCACGTTTCCTCACGCCCCGGTATACCGAATGCTTCCGATCCTCCGTACTACGTCGTTGTTTCGAAGGAGTTTTAGTTTCTGTAACCATTCCTTATTGTACTCTATTCCGATTAGACTTGCAAATGATGGCGCGATACAATCGGATGAAGACGACGATTAAGATGAATGTTGTGGTATGATCAGAAACTTCATTGAGGTGATTTAGAGAAAATTCAAGAAGAAGAAGATGTAGGGAAAGAAGAATGTGAGTTTGGAATGTATGTCTAGGAAATGGAATGAGATTTTTGTATTTATATATGAGATGAGATTGATTAGATTGGTAATGAAAGGGGTTTAGATTTAATAATCTTATTAATATGGGGTTATTGGTAATTATATGAAAATGAATGACCATGGACATTTAATATTATAAAAGGCATAGTGGAAAATAAGTATAATGTGTCAAACTTCAAAGAGTTCAGTATTGATTTCCAATATTTTTGTTTTCATCAAAATTGATAAATTGTGTTTGTAAATAAGATAAATGATTTGTCTCTAAATTTAGAACGTAATATGATTAACATCAGTAAGGATCCAAGAGGACAAGTAGCTTTTGTAAGACAGAAAGACATGATCTTAACCGTTGATTTTGATTGATCTGACGGTTGAGATTAAGTTGGTTTTTTTAAAAATTGGTAGTTGAATATGCAAAATACACGGGCGGTTGTCAATCTCAACCGTTAGATTATTAGAAATCAGCAGTTGAGATGATGTCCTACTGTCCTACGTATAAATACTTGTCCTCCTTGATCTCCTTCCTGATTAACATAAGTAATTTTATTGAAACATGAGAGCAATGAATTATCACTTAATAAGTTTTTAGTCATTTTTTATATTTGAGGATACATTATATGGAAATTGGAAAATGTCATATGAGTTTTCAATATTAACATCTTGTTTGGCTTTATGTTATTGGCTATTCTGACAGGCAAGGAAACCCTAACTACTAAAAATTGTATTTAATTAAAGTCAAGGATGAGATCAGAAAGGATAATATATTGGTCATTTATAGGGATGAGATCAGAAAGGATAATATATTGGTCATTTATAGGGATGAGATCAGAAAGGAATTTTTTTTGTAAGACGAAATGACATAATTTCAATTGTTGGTTTGATTAATCCGACAGTCGAGTTTTAAAATTGATTATTATTTTAATTGGATGGTTGGATTTAGTGTGGATGGATCCGACATTTATTTGAAGTTTAATTTCGTTCGTTAGATTATTATTAATCAACGATTGAGATTGTGTCTCACTGTCTTACAAATATTTATTCATCTTCTTGAACTTTTCCTGTAACCTCTAAATACTTGGCATATGGGGATAATTTAAAACTTATATTATGTGATGATGTGAAGATTATATCGAAAAATCGTTAATCTTAATAAGTGTTTTTTATTTAGTAGACGTGTTTAGCTTGTAGGGTTTCAATTCCACGCGTGTTTTAAAATATTAAATGAATAAGAATCTGAATCTTAACAAACAACAATAATGAGATCATAGTCATTGACTAATTGTGTCTTAAATAATAATTGTTTGCTTATATATTCTAAGGGTTAAGTTCTAGAAGGACATTAAGTATTTGTGAGACGGAAGGACGAAATCTCAACCGTTAGATTAGATTTATATACGGTTGAGATTAAAGTTGGTTTTTATATAATGGGCGGTTGGATTTGCAAAAAACCCTAGCGGTTGAGAGTGACGGTTACTTTTTTGAATGAAATTTCATCCGTTGGATTATTAGTAATCAACGGTTGAGATCATGTCTCACCGTCTCACATATATTTATGTGTCCTCCTAGAACCTTACTCTATATTCTAAATTCCATTTCGTCCAAATCGAACCTTTCATAAAATGATATGAACAACTCGTGTGTTTGGCCATCATTGCAGCCAGTACATTTACATATTAATTATGTTGTACGTACAAGCTCCAACACTTAGGTCACACATTAAAGCTACCACGTTTTGGATATATGTTATAAGTTGCATGTTTCAATGGGTGAGTATGTTTCTTTAATATCACGATGCATTAGGCATTTAGGCGGCCAATCAATGTCTTGTTGGAGCTTAAAAAGGAGACTATGATGCAATCATATATTCGTTATATTGATGTGAATAATTAAAAGAAAGTCAGTTGACGAGTTTTTCCATATTGACTAGTTGAAAAAGAATTGATAAGTATATATTAAAGTCTGAATCATGATCTATGAACATGTTTTTGTATCTAACTAGAGATTGGTTCATTATATACTTAACAGTTTTATCTAACAGTTTTATCTAACAAGTCTTTTAGTGCGAGTTCTTTAACAGATATTATGTTCCTACTAATTCCTTCGACGGTGAAAATCACGTTAAGACATGCATATTATGTAAGGCACGAACACAAGTATTTATTTTCGACGGTGAAATCACGTTAAGACATTGCATGTACACATGCAAATTCCCAAAAGTGCACCCAATTAAGAAAATGTGCCTCGAGCATTCAACAGCCATTCTACGCCGATACTAACCAAAACTT
>QZGG01002023.1:0-46955 GCA_006409495.1 Sedum album | reverse complement strand
CGAAACTTAGTAATTTTCTAGAGCAAATATGTATGGCATATGGCATCTAATACTATATTTTGTTGACAGCCACAAACAAAAAATGGTGTTAATAGCTTTGGAGGTCTTGGAGCGACTTTAATAGACTCTCTTGATACACTGTTTATAATGGGCCTAAAAGAGCAGTTCCAGAAAGCTAGAGAGTGAGTAATATCTCTCATCATCTTTTGTTATCTCTTCTATAGCACATATGATTAAGGCAGCATATGCTTTAGTGACATTTAAAGGTCTGGCTCAGTGCTTAAGAGTGAGTTCAGATCACATCTCATTCAAGCTTATGATTTGATCATTGAATTTTGCTTGTAAAATCAGAAATAACTGCGAATTTCTGTTTCCGGGGTTCAGTAAACAACTTTAGCTGTTACTGTTCTCCAAACAGCTGTAGCAATTAGGGAATGAGCTCAAATATGATATGACAGTTCAAGTTAAAAGAATTATATAATTAAGTTTCAGCATTTACAATTATCACTCCATTATATTTGAAATCTTCGATAGCACTTCACTTCTTTACTCAAGTTTTTGATGTGGGGAGTTTCAGTTGAAAACTTGTATTGATAATATTCTCGATCATGAATTTCATTTCTGGCAATGATTAGGCCGGGTATCTTGGCAAGTGTTTGTACTCTTTAGTCTACCAGACATCAATTAGTTCATCAACACTTTTTGAGTAGATGAATAAACTAGTTGAAAGGTTGTACACCTCTTTTCGGTCCATGCATCTTTTATGTAATATGATACCGATTAAAGAAAGAAAAAGGAGTTATTCATATGATGAAGTTGCATTTGCATATAGAGACAATTACCCAATCATGAACACATGGCTTCATTGAGTTATATTGGTATAGTAAATTTAACCTGTCAAATGTCTGTTTGATCAGAATATTCTAGTATTGTTTATCTATTTTCGTGATTGATCTGTAAATCTATTGTTGATGTTGTTTATTTGTTGCAATATGTATTCTTATATTATGTTTATTGACAGCTGGGTCGCAAATTCATTGGACTTCAACAAAGATTATGAGGCCAGCGTTTTTGAGACAACCATAAGGTGCCAGCTTAAAGTTTTCAAACTTTTCAATTCGTGTAATATATATACTTAGTATGTTTAACATTTCTTTTTTTGTTGATATCAGAGTAGTTGGGGGACTTCTCAGTGCATATGACTTGTCAGGAGATCGCATGTTTTTAGACAAGGCAGTGGATATTGCAGATCGACTGCTCCCTGCTTGGGATACACCTTCAGGGATACCTTACAATATTATAAATTTGGCACATGGCAATGCCCATAACCCTGGGTGGACTGGGGTACGTGGACAACAATTTGATATGTTATAAAATTTTGTTGGAAAAAATATACTACAAACTAAACTATTAGTTGATACTAAGGTTTTCTGCTTATCAATTTAAGTTCCTGCTGACCCCCCTTGCTGATGTTACCAGAAGTCTACAACCTTTTTTCTTCTGATTAAAATATAACTTCATCGAAAAATGAAACAACAAAATACACTAACACCACATGGAACACTTAACACAGGGGCATTATTTTTAATATTGTATTTTCCCTGTTTTATTTTCATGCAAGAATCTAATGTATGAACTATGTTCCTTGTCAGGGTGAAAGCATTCTGGCAGACTCTGGCACAGAACAGTTGGAGTTTTTTGCTCTTTCACAAAGGACAGGTGACCAAAAGTATCAACAGAAGGTAACATGTGCAAGCTTAGCCTCTACGTCTATCTTAGTTTAATATTTTTCTGTGAATAATGGAACGTACAAAAATCTTTACAAATTGAAACTAGTATTGCAATGTCACAGTTCATGCTCATTTTTATTTCCATCTCAGTTTGTGTATACTTGAAGCTTGAAGAATTTTTTTACATCTTGATGCTTAATTGTCACATTTTCTCTTGTCATTTTTGTGGAAACCTAAAACATATACATCACTGAACTGTTGTATCTAAATAAAAGGTGTTGTAAATAGGGGAACATGATCGTAACATAGAAAAATACTTTTAGTGCTGACTGACCTTTCAGTGATGTAAGTGAACTTCTGCCTTTATTGCCGAGTGAATTTCAGGGCTTAAAACAGTGTTAGTGAGTAAAGACATTTCCAGGGTATATGATAGTTGGTGGCCTAGAGGTATAGTAAATTGTTACTGGGAGTAAGATAACTGAAGTTTAGCCTGAAAATCACAGTTCAGTTCTGTATTTTGTCATGAGAATTCGAGCGCTCTCCCCATATTGCCTTTGATTATCCATTTTATGCCTTCAACTGTTAAACCACCGTGGTGAGCGAGAATTCTAGTATCCTTAATGTTAAAATGTGATATATTATAATTATCTTCCATCACTAGTATGCTAGATTTTTTCCTTGTTTGAAGTTTCATTACTGGTAATCATCTTTATTCTCTCTTGTTTGCCACTAAAGTGGTCAAAAATACTATTCAGGCGGAACGGTGATAGCCAAACTTAATGAAACCTTCCCTGATGATGGGTTGCTCCCTATATATATAAATCCCACTAGTGGATCATCATCTTATTCAACAATAACTTTTGGTGCAATGGGTGACAGGTATGGTTTTTCTATGTCACACTAGACACTCTTTAAAGATAAACATTCCTCCGATTGCAGATTGATCATGAGTTCTATTTTCCCTCTTTTTATGGGAATTTACTAAGATCTATCCAATCATACATTGCAGCTTCTATGAGTATCTTCTCAAAGTATGGATACAAGGAAACCGATCCGCATCAGTTCTACCTTACAGGTGCGTCATCTAATCGTTTTAGTTCCCACACGGATTCAAATTGGCATTTTTTCTTGCATGGGCGCATCTCATGCCAATGATATCTCTTTCTCTATTGCTTACTCTCGGATCCTCGTTATCAGAAATGAGAGTGGAGGTTTTGGTTTTCCTTAATATATATTGAGCCTTTTTTATAATCTGGTCTTTGCATACTTTTCCTGTGAGACATGCTATCTATACTCTCTCTTGTGTTTTACTGCTCAAGTTTGTTTTGACGTTAGATATTAATATTAATTCAATCTGCTTCCTTCCAAAGTGCGTGTTCGATGTGATGGCAAGTGACTGGAGTTTGTCTTCACGTTTTCCATGTGATGCCAAACTGCCTCTTTTCGATTAGGATGGAGGAAACCAAGTTTTTGATTTCTGAATCATGTGTTTGTTTTTGCACTAGTCATGAGATTGCTTATTTCGAATTTGACAAATGACCTGATGTACCGTCATTCAATTGCAGGGATATGTGGGAGAAATCTATGAAAGGTTTGCAAAATCTTGTTCGTAAATCAACACCATCAGCGTTCACGTACATATGTGAAAAAATTGGGAGTTCATCTTTAACTCATAAGGTCAGAATCTACTTTTAATTTTAATTTCACTATGATCAACACTGATAAATCATTGAGAGAGAGTAGTGATCATATGTTGATCAGTTGATATAATCATTGATGATGAAGAACCATTAATTTTTGCGAAGAAAATGTGCTTTATCATCTTTAAGTGGGGTGCCATATTTGTTTAAAGGTTATTTCTGCTTGACAGCATATTTTATTGGACTTTAATATCATGCATCTTGGCGAAGTCATTTCTTTTAAACTTTTATTTGTGTTTCTCCTTGTTCCATGTTTTTGCAGATGGATGAACTTGCATGTTTTGTGCCTGGAATGCTAGCTCTTGGGTCAGTTGGCAATGATGATGAGCAGTCCAAGAAATACTTGTCACTTGCTGAAGAGGTATTCATTATGTTTAGTATACTTATTCTGGATTGGTTTGTGTCCACTGTACATTACACGAGTCAGCGACTAGCGAACCATTTAAATCCCAGGATATCTGTTTGCTGCTTTTAATTTACATGTGGAAGGAGAAGGATATGAGGTTTATATCTTTTTAAACTGTGGGTACTTAAGACTTCACAATTCTTAACTTAAGGTATATGATGAGTGATTGGAAGCCAGCTAATATTTTCTGATCACAGTTGTAGGGAAAAACTGATATTCTATAAATTGTTGTAAATTTTAGAAGAATAATATAAACTAGAAAGCTTTCCTTGTGAGTTTATAGTATCATCAGTACTTTACTGATTTCTTCTTTTCTACTATAATCCTACAAATGTACTCGTTTAGCTTATCAGCTTGCAGCAGTGTGGCAATTCGCTATCATCTAGAATTAGTATTTGTTATTCCCTTCATTTCAGTTATAGATATGCGGCCTGCTTTTTTCCATTTTACAGTTTATTTGCTTCTCCAGTAGCCAAGTGTTTCCTCGATGATAGAAGTTAGTTGATCTTTGTTTGTCCTCTGATGTCTCTGTATTTCTGTATTCAGCTTGCTTGGACATGCTACAACTTCTACCAGTCAACGCCAACAAAATTGGCTGGAGAGAACTACTTCTTCAATGCAGGGGCGGTCAGATATTCCCCTGCCTTCTGTTTGTTATGATTTAATTGGTTTTGAAAAACTTTCCTTGTTGTAGTTGCTAAGAGGGGGTTCTTTTCTGTAAATTTCAGGATATGAGTGTGGGTACATCATGGAACATATTAAGGCCAGAAACTGTTGAATCCCTCTTTTACCTGTGGCGGATTACTGGAAACAAGACCTATCAAGAATGGGGCTGGAATATTTTCCAAGCTTTTGAAAAAAATTCACGGATCGAGTCGGGATATGTTGGTCTGAAGGATGTAAGCTTTGATGAGACTGATTAGTTTTGGCCGGTACATATTGCTTATTGATATTCTCGTCTCAAGTCGAATTGTTTTTGCTTGTATACTCTAGGTAAATAGCGGTGAGAAAGACAACATGATGCAGAGCTTTTTCCTGGCAGAGACTCTAAAATATCTCTACCTATTATTTTCACCACCAAGCACGATCTCTTTGGATGAGTGGGTGTTCAATACTGAGGCTCACCCTATGAAGATAGTCACCAGGGAACAAACCATGAACTGGGGGTCATCAGAGCATACAATTATGGAAGCATCTGCCGAAAAGCGAAAGGCGATTATAAGGCTGCATGGCAGAAAGGAACGACATTCTCTAAAAGATCCTAACATGCATTAGAGATTGTGTAATTGATCCTAACATGCATTAGAGAGTCGTCGGCCTAGTGTAAGTTGGGTATTGTCTAATGTATTGTTGTAGTATTTCAATTTTTATGCATGTAGTTATTTTGACAGATTGTTGATATATGATATTCACACTATCGTCCGAGGGATGCTAATTTTGGTCAATGTGTCCTCTGAATTATATATCATCTATTGACCCAGAAATTAATCAATAGAAACATTCTCAATTCTCATTGCTGACGAGCAGTAACAGGCCTCTGCCAACTGCATAAAGAGCAGTTCCTTAATGTCTGAACTTCAAATCACATTTGTAACTGGTTTGGGATTTAGGGCGCAATACTTCAAAAATCCTCAGAGTTTGTAGGGCTTAAAAGGACTACGTGATCGGGTTGTAGGGACGGCCTATTCTAGAAATTACGTTAGGCTGTTGGCATGCTTCGGAACTGCGACACCTGGCTCCGTTGTTTGGTCTGGTGTTATTTTCGGAGAACATTACTTGTCGTGTTGGCTCAAGCTCATTTCATCATCGACTTCCACTTAATTTGTTCAGCAGATTATGATCCATCCTATCTGAAGTAGCCCTAACAGATCATTTCCCAGCTTCCTCCGACCCAGCTCAACCTCAGTCAATGACGCTCATCAGCTACTCGTTACTACTACTAATACTATATATCGCGACAACAAGTGGTTTTTGTTGTGCCTTCAAGATAGCCCTTTTCGCCGATCTCCACTTTGGTGAAAACGCATGGACTGACTGGGGTCCGCGACAGGACCGCAACTCCATTGCAGCAATGTCCACAATTCTCCAATCTGAAAATCCAGGTTAAAGTTTCATACTCGCGCATTTCTGCAATTTATAGTTTTTGAATTTTTGACTCCCAAGTTGACATAAACAATTTAGCAATAATGGAGATGATGATGCATGAAAATGAAAACAAACAGATTTTGTGGTGTATCTTGGAGATGTGATTACAGCAAACAATATAATGGTTGCGAATGCGAGTTTGTATTGGGACCAGGCCATCTCTCCAACAAGAGATAGAGGCATCCCGTGGGCTACTGTCTTTGGAAACCATGACGATGCAGCGTTCGTGTGGCCTCAGGAATGGTTCTCTGCTACCGGAATGCCTCCTATTCACTGTCCTCCCAGTTCCTCTTCAGGTAAAATATTTTTCTCGTTGAAGAATGCCGGTGTTATAAGTACTTTATAAATGGCTGATATTCAAAAACTTAGTAAAGGAGTGAAATCAACTGGTTGTTGCAGGGGAGGAAGGATGTGGCTTTAAGGGAACTCATCGCACACAACTTGTGAAAACCGAAGTAGACCAGAATAATTTGTCTTACTCTAAGAGTGGTCCGAAAGAGCTCTGGCCAAGTGTATCCAACTACGTCCTTCGAGTCTCCTCGCAACAGAATCCTGAAATGGCCACCCTCCTTTACTTTCTTGATTCCGGTGGAGGATCATACCCTGAAATAATCTCATATGCTCAAATTAAATGGCTGCAAAAGAAATCCGCAGAGATGAATCCTGATTCGAGGTCGTACATACCTGCTAATCACTATTAATTAAATTTTGGCCGATAATTTGTTTAGTGAGTTTCAGTTCTTATTTCGCAGTATACCAGAGCTAGTTTTCTGGCATATTCCGAGTGAGGCATATAGTAAAGTGGCTCCTGTTTCTGAAATTCAAGAACCTTGCGTCGGTTCAATTAATGACGAAGTAGTTCAGCATCAAACACAAGAAGTGGGGATGATGGATTTCCTTGCTGGAAGGCCTTCTGTAAAGGTAGTAAGTGCATGTATCACGTTTGTGTTGTAATCATCATATAAAAGTGGATTTCGAGATCTGTATGCATAAGATCTGTGAGTGTCAGCTCAGTAGAATATAAATTGTGTCGAATTAACTCTTTTTATCTTCATTTTTTGTTTTTGCTGGCAGGCCGTATTCTCAGGGCACAACCATGGGCTTGATTGGTGTTGCCCTTACGAGAAACTCTGGTTATGCTTTGCTAGGCATACTGGTTATGGTGGATATGGGAGATGGGCGAAAGGAGCTAGAATTATTGAGATTACTTGGAACCCTTTGACGATCAAATCTTGGATAAGAATGGAGAACAGTACCATTCACAGTGAAGTCCTGTTGAGTTCTTCACACACAGCATTCGCTTAGTAACCATCAGAATTTATAAGCTTTGATTGCAAACTCAGTATGTGATCTGCTATTTGCAATGATGACCATAGCTTCTTCATATTTTAGTTGTTTTTCGCTATAAAACTACTTGTTACTTAAGTAGGATTTATTATAATGAGGGATGAACGAAATGCTAAGACTTGGTACTCACGGTGAACTTAATCAGTGTGATCTGTGATTTTTACCCGTTTGCAGTTTTTTTCTGACTGTTTGTTTCCCTTGGGCTAGAACTGAATCTTCATGACTTATTTTATTTTTACGGATATGTATCAAAAGTTCCAAATTGTCTGCGGAAAGGGAACTTCATCATGCGTGTCATAAAACTGGAAGCATGTGTTAGAATTCTCTCCTGCAAAATTATCTTGGTCCATCCCCGGCATCTCTATCAGTGAATCCCAGTTGAAACTCTTGCCATCTGCGGAGTTTTCATTTTGGAGTATCAGGTCAAGATTTTCATTTGTATTAGTACTCATTCTTTCGGTATGTTGTTCTTGCTGACTGTTCCCTTCTTTCAGTATACCAAGTTGCTGAAGAAACTCATGCAGATCGATTTGAGGCTTGTGCTCCTGTTTTTGTGGTTGAGTGATGGATAGAGGCGCTGATGGTAAGAGCTGTTGTTGTCCATCGTGTGACTCAGACATGCTGCCCTCATTATCATGCATTTGGATGCTCGAGTCAGCTTGCAGCTTTGTTTTATATGGATGGTTGTGGGCAGGTGCCTTATTTTTCTTCTTCTTCAGTTCTTCAAGCCTCTGATGAATGACGTGAACACTTGGCTGTGCATTCAAATTAAGCAAACCGCACGAGGGGAACATTGAGATCAAATTCTTCGATGGAAGCCACCTAAACTTGTTATATGACTTGCTATAAGTAGCGGTTGGATAACCAGGGTTTTCAGTATGCTGAATTTGCAAGTGAGGAAGATTGAGGTAAGCTTCAGGACCGTATAGTCTCCTTGCTGCATCATCATATGCCATTGCAGCTTCTTCCGCAGTAGCAAAAGATCCCAACCAGAGTCTGGTTCTCTTCTTTGGCTCCCTTATTTCCGCCACCCATTTACCCCAGGTTCGTTGACGTACACCCCGATATTCACATGAGGAATTGAGAGGGCCGCCTTTTCCTCTGGTTGGCCCTTTTTTCCACGGCTTATTTGTGATTGGTGCATTTCTGCTGGGGCACTTGTCCATTGTAGCTAGACTGACACTATAGCTTTTGGACTTTGGCAAGTGAGTATAGTTCAGTGGTTGAAGTATGTTTGTCATTCAGCATTTTAAGTTATATAAGTGACCAGAAGCTGAAGTGGAGTGAGCGAGTCTCTTTGCGTCTTAAATGCTTTCACGGTTAATGAGAAACAAAAGAGAAGAGAATTGAAAAAAAGGGTTGGAGATTCAGTAAGAGATTGCAAATAGAGTGGCCAAGTCACATGATCTCGAGTCTTGAACAGAGCCATCTTCAAGTTGAGCATCATATTTTCTTGTGATGAGAGTTAAGGCTAGTTCAGTTTCAGTGTTTCTAGGGACATCGGATGCTTGTAGATCTCATTCTACGCAATGAGTTTGAGTTGTGAGTTGAGTAATGGATGAGGGAGAAGAGG
Source organism: Sedum album (assembly GCA_006409495.1). Lineage (NCBI taxonomy): Eukaryota > Viridiplantae > Streptophyta > Magnoliopsida > Saxifragales > Crassulaceae > Sedum > Sedum album. Next base: position 38,054 of record QZGG01002023.1, on the reverse strand, counting down.
AGTTGTTCAGCACCTCCAGCTTCACGAGCTTCATATTCACATGTTTCTGGCATTAGAAATAGTACATGGAACTACAGTGAGTGAACTCTAACAGATATACACCTGATGTCCGCTCCTCTTACTTCACTCATATCTCATGTTCTGTTTCACACTCACAAGGTAAGCTAGCTCCTGTCCCATGCATGTCTCTCCGTAGTTCATACAGTTGATCGTATACCAATATCTTACCAATATATTTGGTCGTAAAAATATCAAAATGACGTCATTTTGACACTCGCGGAGATAGATTTGATACATGAGATCCGAATCCAATAAATTTGTTTCATATTTCTTGGACGCATGGGTCTTGTCTGTAATTTGGTAAAACTACCGGGGGTCAAAATGAATATGCATACACTGTCTTGTTAACACGGTTGACGGCGACTGTCTGTCTGTAACGAAACCTCGTCGCCAATGTTTCCCTAAATCTCCGCTTCCGCCGTCCCTTTCCATCCCCCGTGCTGCCACCAGGTACGTCCGCTTCGTTAAAGACTTAATTTTTCGTAAATAAAATTCAATTTTAGTCATGGGTTTTAGTCTGTTTAGATTATAGACTCCAAAGTGCGTATATTTAGGGTTATGATGTTGTTTAGGTGTTTTGTTTACAGCACAGAAGCTACAACTTACACCAATGCCCAAATGCTGGGAAGAACGTTGTGAATGTAGTTAGTTATATGTCCCCTGTGTGCGAAAGGGGTACCACCGTACCACTCAGTCCGGATGTGGATCGTAATATTACTTGGGAACTACATGTCAGCTCGAACTGTGATCCTTCCAACTATGAAAAAGTAAATAAGAAAAAGAAATGTCCGGGGCCTGGTTGCAGGGAAGTCCTCACATTTTCTAATACTATTGAATGTGGAGATTGTTCTGTTGTTCTGTTGATCATTGCCTTAAGCATTGTTTTGGACCTGATCATAAGTGTGCGACTCCGCCTAAGAAGTTTGACTCTGCCTTTCTGTTTTTGGGCATTATAAATTGGAGTAGAAAGGGGGATTTTAAATCTAGTAGGACGTCAGCACCAGCAGTATCCTCGAGCAGGTGGGCTATGAGCTTTCTCAGTGCAGCTTCGAGCTTTAAAGCAAGAGCTGAGGCGGTGATATCAAAGTTGAGTACTGATTTTAGTCAAGCAGTGCAAGTACAAGGCAGCAGCAGGACTGGAACTGGGCCATCTGATTCAGAGTCGTGCCCACGGGCCATGTCAAGTTTTCTTCAGTGACTGCGCTGGTTGAACATGTTAAGAAGGTTCATGAAATGAGTACGGATCAAGTTGAAATGAAGGTAACTATTGATGCGTGCCCCCAGTGTAGTAAAGGAATGGTGGATCCTGTTGCCCTTGTCACAAATGTTGAACTCATCATGGAGGGACTTCAAAATTCAAATTCCAAGTAGGATTTGCTTTCTTGAGCACGAAACTGAGTATCATTGTTTGGCGTACGATCTCTTCTGTGACACGATACAAACAATACATAATGCAATCTGTTGTGCTTCTCTACATTGTGGCATGGTGGTGGTGAATTCGCACAGGTGACTTAAAAGTCTTTTTACAAATTTGTGCATTGTTACGTAACTGTTGGGAGTTTAGGACTCATAATTCAACTACAAGTAAACTAGTCTGTTATTGAAGAGCCCTTTGAAACTTTTGATTTTGTGTCAGATGTGGAGTATTTAATGAGATGTTCAATGTCACTCAGAGAGGAGAGACACATTGCTCAAGAGGACAAGGGATTGCTTTACTGAGAGTATCAACAAGTAACACATTGGTAAAGCCTGTGTCCTTCACCAGTTGAGGGCAATATGAGGTGATTACAAAATCTTTTGATCATATTTTAGTTTCTTATAACTCTCCTTGTAATTTTTGGAGATCTTAATATGGATTATAGGGGTCAGGGTGTCATAAAAACTTTCTTCGGGATTCCTTGTTTGAATTATGATGAAACAACACCTTGAGCTTTGTTAGGTTGACAAAAGGTCTAACAGAAAAAAGGTTCTTTGTAAAATAAAATGACTCTTTAGGAGTACAAAGGGTTAAATGCTTCTAGCAACAAGAGTGGGGAGTACTGAAACTGTCAAATTAATTTACTCAGTCATTAACATTTAAAATATAGAGAGACACAACTCTTGATTGTTATTTAGTGGCACTAGCATTACGGAGACTTTATCAAAATGCACTGCTTAACAAGTACAGAGATTTGATAAAAGCACCCCTTGAAGCCTGTGAACTATCATTAGTTTCCATACACATTACCAATTAGGCTAGTTGACATTTTTTATAATTCATACTTTAGTTAATTAGAAAATCGATATCCTTGAGATTGTGGCAAGCTTATTCATGAATGACGAATATTGGTTGAATACGTTATGTTTTCAGGCAAATGGAAGTGATCCAGCCATATACATTATTGCAAAGACTAAGGGAAGATAATTGAGAGACAGAAATATCTCAGAATCGGTTGAAACTTGAAATATCTTCTTGCCGTCCGAATATCTTCTGGTTGATTGCACTTTATATGTTAAATATCCGGATAAAGTGTAAACAAATATCTTGGGTATTATTAAGTATTGGCATACATGTTAGCTTGGTTGGTGTAATGGTGCCTTGTTTTTTGTTCTTGTGTATGAAGATGAGATAAACTATCTCAATTATGCTGCTACTCATAAGCCCAAACGTGGTGAGGGAATCGTCCTGTTTTTCCTAAATACAACACATGTTTTCATACATGTCGTGTTTCAGTTGATATTCTTGTTTCTTACATTGAAAAAGTTCAACAGGAGACAGAAGCAAGTCTTGATTAATTGAGGCTTTAGATATTTAAGTTACTGAACACAACCAGCCAAAAAGGACAGACAATTTATAATACATTGAAGAAAAGTATCACTTTTTTATGTTGCACTTTTCTAGTACTAATCAACGTCATCATCACCGGCGTTACTGCTCTGCTTTTACTTGAAGTTTCCATCTGATAATTATAAAATAAAAAGGTAAGATGTTCAGCTAGGGGATTAAAGTCTGAGCAGGAATATGCTCAGCTCTGGCAACCCGGCATTCTCATCTGGATTCAACATGTAGAATGCTTGAGAGTCGCGATTCCCCGAAACACGTTCAAACCTGGCTCTCATGTACATGAGCTCTCCATTGTCACATGATTTACCATCAGACACCACAGGGATTACTCCGGCCCCAACTGAAGTGCTCTCAATTGTCCCCAACACAAACATTGCGAAGTCACTGCATTTCATCATCCTTGCAGTCCCACATTTTTTGTTGTTGCAAAACATAGTCCACTCGAGCTCCCCTAGCAACTTCTTATTCCTCTTCTTGACTGATTTAGTTACTGAGGCACTCTTTTTATCGCATTCCAAGGCGATCCTCACAAGGCCTGATGACATTTCCTTGACAAGGGCAGAGGTGGACATAGGGAGATCAAGGACAAAGAGGGGTTCTGATCTGGGATGATCCTGGATGGCAAAGTAAACATGCCCCTTGCGGTTTCCAAACAAGGTCCCAGTATAGCAGATGGGAGATGCCATGACAGAGAGAGCAGAGTTTGCAGAAGAGATGATGTTTTCAGTCAACCAACGACACGCAACCGGGATCATATTGAAGAATTGTAGGGGAAGGGCATCGAGGATGGAACGTATGAGAGAAGAAAGGGATCCTATTCCCTTTGATTTATGTGTAATTACTAAAGCAGTGGATGATAATGAGCGGACATGGTTGTTGCTGTTGTTCCTGGGAGATGGATCATGAGACCAGGATGATGATGGGTAGCAATAGTTGCCAAGGCTGATCATTTGATGGGCATACGGAGAGAGGTCAGAGGCCGGTATATAACTACTGCTGTTATAGGAATTGGATCTGAGATAGGAAGGAGCGGCAGGGATCATCTTGGCTGAAGAGCTACTACTGCTCCGGCGATGGCTGAGTAACTGATGCTGTTCCATATGTTACAGATGAAATTCTGGCAGCAGAAGGTTAGAGACAGTCAAAAGAAGGAAAACAAAACCAATAGTGGTAATATGGGAACATAAGGTTTAGACGATACTTATATATACTAAACAAGGACTACTAACCAGCAGAAACATGACTTTGCCAGCGGGAGTGTTTCTTCTTATTTCTTTTATTTTTTTCTTGGCTAGGCGTCAAGAAACAGGCTTGGTAATGACAGATGTGTTATTCTGAAATGCATAAACCAGTAACAAAATGAGAAGATGAAAGACTAGATGAACATGTACTGGTGGGTCGGTTCCTATATTTCTTATAAAGAATCATTGGTTAGACTTTGGTCACAACAACTCATACTTTTAACTATCGGTTTATTCAAGTGCTTCAGATTATCTTAATAATTCATTATGAAAAGTCTAGCACACCTTCATTATAAAATACTAACTAATGATTATGCGGTTTTCATTAAGCCACGCCGATAATATCATATCATCATCAACTACGTACTAACAGGAATATAGAAAGAAAACGCATCACAATCGAAATTCTAGTCTAAATATTTTTTACTTACTATGACCATGTCCCATCTCATCTACTTCCAAGCCACTAATAAGGCAACATCAAGTAGAGGAAAGCATGCCTGACAAATAATACATGCCCGCAAAGAAATGATGAGGTTAAGTACTTCCATCGTTACCTTTATTAGAGATTCTCCACCATGTTTGAAATTCAGTAATCCGCTTGTGATGTTCCCAAGCTATTCTCTACTACAGCCACCATCAGCATCACACCAATTTTATAATACTTCATTCCAAGTTCCCTCCTTTTAATTAAAACATAAAACATTTCTTGGAAGTAGAGTAGAACCAACCTTTAATAATGCTCGATAACTATGTAATCAATTACTCCCCAATCACTACAACAATCGTTGATCTGTATCTTTCCTGAAATTCAGCCAAAGATCAGCATATCAGTATAAAAATGGACATCTATCTTCCTCAAATACTTATTACATGGTAACAGCATATCAGTTCTAACTCTCTTTCCTCAAAATATCCCCAATAGCCCCGCAATCACAAAAACAGCAGGGTTTGATATATCCATATCCAACACTACAAAACACAATAATAAAACTAGCCCAATCCCCTGTTGCATTGTTGATACACATTTGAAGCAACTATTATCACTGAATTAGAATTACAGCTACATAAATCCATACTCCTTAAATTAGCCAAATTGGTTGAAATTGTAAACCCTAAACCCTTAAAATCAATTACTGGTATTCAAGGAGCTGACCATTTTCACAAAGATTACAACAAAATAGGTACTAGAAGTAGATTAAGAGATGGTCGATTAAGCGAAAACAACTTGAAACCTGACATGCGCGCCGATCGAGATCGCTCGGAACGGAGCTAGGGTTTTGTTACAGTTGGGAATTGGGAAACAGAGCGAGACGCGGGAAACCCCAAACTTTCTGGGCCGGTTCGTTGCTTCGGAAACGCAAAGCCCAAGCCCAACGTCTTATGGTAAAAGTTCTATTAACGTTAATTTAATAATTAGTCATAATGATACTATTCAAAGTTTATGCTATTTGAATATGTCGTTAAAATTAGGGGTCGGTAATGGCCGGGTATACCCTACCCTTCTTTAGGGTGGGTCGGGCAGGGTATGACAATTTTTTAGGTGTCCGTTTAATATTATTAGGATAGGGTTGGACAGGATAGAGTAATTTTTTGAAACCTAGGGTACTACACGGGCAAGGTAATCCTAGGGTACAAAAGAGTAAGTTAGGGTACAACCTAATTTAAATGAATTGATTTTATTTTTATTTAAATAAAAATTATTATTACAAAATAATTTTATTTATTGCAAGTTCAAAATAAGTTTAATAACTCAAATTATTGTGCATATGGTACTTGATTAGTGTTCTAAAATTAAATATATTGTATAAATTTGTATATATTTTGAATGAGTAGCAAATGGTATGAACGGGCAGAGTTCGGGGGTAGGGTAAGGCATGAATTATACTACCCATACCCTGCTCATGGGTGATCGGGCAGGGTCAACTTCAGATCAAGATTCGGGTTGGATAGGGTAGGGTATAGGGTCGGGTCACAATTGAATAACCCTAAAGGTAAAATTGTGTTAAGGTAAGTTGGAGAGGCCTAGTTAAAATATCATATCATATCATAAAATAATTTTGTTTGCATCACCGAAGGGTAAAATCCAGTATGTGCTTGCAATTTATCTATCTCCTCGACTAGTCTTTTATTCACATTTTCCAAATTAACTTTCTCCTTTTTTAGTTTTGCAACCTCGTCTTCTATCGCCTTCTTGGCTTTTTTGCAGTCATCCAATTGTTTCTGTAGATCATTAGCTCTTGCATTAGCTGCACCTAGCTGAGTCTGCAAGGTATTGATCTGGGTATTGGCACTGTTGAGTTGAGTCTGCAAAGTGTTGATTCTGGAATTTGCAGTAGCTAACTGAGACTGAAGACCATTGGCTCTGGAATTAGCTGCGCCCACCTGAATCTGCAAGATATGATTCTGTGAATTGGCATTGTTTAACTGAGTCTGCAAGCTGCTGTTTTTGGAATTTGCTGTATTTAATGAAGTCTGAAGACCATTAGCTCTGGTGTTGGCTTCTTTCAATTGAGCCTGCAGCTGAGGTACAGTAGGGCCAGTAGAAGGCCGCGGTGGCGGATTTGTACGGTGGGCTTCGGGTATGTGCTGATTACGTATAAGCAGTAGCCAACCGGCGTTGTAGTTTCCATGTGAGGTCCAGTAGCTGAAGCAGGTTGGACAGTCCTCTTTAGTAAGCACCATTGCTTCTTGCAACTTTGAGATGATATAAAAGTATGATGCCTTTGTTGGTGTGGAATAAAGAACCACAAACTAGGTTTCTTTTATATCGACAACCTGAAGGCCTGTCTGGTCCAAAGTCAATGCCGATAGGTTTTAATTTCCAAAATAATATGACTGCGACCAAAAGACACGTTTTGTAAATATATATATATCTCAAGTCTTGACTTTTGAACATGGATTCTAGCATAAAACAACAGTTGGTAGAATGTCTCCACCAGGAAATTAAGGGTCTGCAAAAAATATAATGGAAATTAAACAAAAACTGCAGTAGCATTATTCCAGGTTGAGGCCGTACATAAACTAGAGAATATGAAAGAAAAACGATAGCAGCAAAATATTATCCACCACAGCAAGAAGACGATTTGTACCCATCGATAATGAATATATTCCTATATCTAAAGTGCTAGAACAACAAGTATATACTCTGAAGTCTAAACTGTTAAAAATCCAGTAGTATCCTTCGCCGCGTGCAGAACTATAGTCTTGGATTATCTAATGAACTAAATATTAAACATGATATTATATAGAAGCTGAGTTATTTCAAACCTTTTTTTGTGATGGCTTTTACCAGGTCCAAATTCTGAGCTGCAGGACGACATCACGAAATAAACGACAAGGTATGTCAGATCCGATGATGTCTTCATTGAAGGTTCCCCTTCAGCTGTAACAAATAACATAAACTGAGTAAGCTGAGGCCTGAGATGGGAACTTACTTTTAGAAAGAACTTGGAACAGAATAATGTAATAACAGAAATTATTCTGCACATAAAATACAGTAAATCATAGATTTCAGACCCCAATCAAGTTATGAAAGACAAAAAAATAAAAGAAATTTTGCAAAAATATTCTATACGATTAAGCGGACAAAACTTGAATGAGCAACGAAAGCTGATATGTCTATCCTTGACACTGATCCGACCAAGCGGAGCTGCTGTCCCAATCCACCTCAAGAAGAAACAGAATCCACATGCCATGGCCTGCACAAAAACAAGAATACATAAATCAGCAGTCCCATAATTAGGTATTAAACATTGCCTTTCACATATGTAAGGCTTTTATGGTCGTATTTCCTATTCTTCTCGCATCGAGCTGGATCGAATGCAGGGACATTTCTTTTTCTGTTGTCTCCCTAATGCATGTTCTATCATGGAAATGCAGGGAGACCCCTGTTAAAGCGCAAGTCTTCGTATGTAAGTTTTATCATAAAGTTTCTATCAACACATCATCTTGTTCCACTATCTTGGCCTCTTTAGAAAAGATAAGGCTATCTTTGTAAGGTTTTGATGTCATGTGCAGAACTTTTCAAGTCGGCATGACTAGAAAAGCCATGCAGGCTGACTCACTTACCTACAGAGAAACTGAAAAGTTGTCCCAACAGCCATGTCTTTAAATACACTTAAGAAGTCATGGATCAACCATAGCTTCTTGCAACCAACTGATCTCCTTCTGTTTCTTGCATTCAGCAAATTAGTTAATACTAAACTGTCCAAGCGAGAATATGAAGACCCAACTAATGGAGCATATGGTGGTTGGGATGCCATGCCAGAAGATCCCATGCAAAGTAGAACGGAGCAGGGTGAATATGAAATATTTGCAGGACTCTTCCACAATAGGAGCAATGGTTGAGAACTCGCTTTGCAAACAAGGTATGAGTTTCTATCTGGCTTAGTTTGGATCAAATTGTGGTTTTGTGGGGGCGACAATTGGTAATCCTGGTAGGAATTATTGCAGTCAAAACCAAGTCTCCCATTGGGGAAGCACTGAAGAGAAAGTTGAGCCTTGGTGCCAGCAGTGTTCTTCAGTTAGGGGGCACAAAGCGAATTTTCAAGAAAGTATTTGGCTGCAGAGAAGGAGAGAAGGTTGGGAAAGTGTTCAGGTGCTTCTTGTCAACCACTGCAGGTCCCATACAAGGGATACTTTTCCTCTCGAATGAGAACCTATCCTTCTGTAGTAGCAAATTAATCAAAATTCCATCTGCCAGTGGAGAAGGAGAAGTAATTCGAATCCGTTACAAGGTAATCAATAAAAGCTCGCAATATCTCAAAAATATTCTTTACCTTGGGACTTTTCTCCATTGATGTTATTTACAACCTTCTAACGTACATTCCTTCGGCTTTCAATGCAGGTTACCATTCCACTGCAACGAATAAAAACCATTAATGAAAGAAACAACTGCGAAAAGCCAGCAGAGAAATACATACAAGTCGTTACAAATGATAGTTTTGATTTTTGGTTCATGGGGTTCTTCAATCATCACAAAGCATACGAGTATCTAGTATCTACACAGAAGCATCCCAAATGACTCTCCATGCTCAAAGGAAAATCACCTTCAGCTCAATTAAAGAAGTCTAGTTATATACTCATGCAGCTTTCTTTATTTACAGAAGCTGTATCGACGTATCATTGTACAAATCAAGAGTAATAAAAGAAACTTTGTTATTCAACAATAATTTTAAACGTTTTCCTGCAAAGTAAAAAACTAATAATGATGGAAAATACAAGATCATATCCAATCAAAAATAGATCTGCAACTTGTGGCTTCATGCGAATTGAGAAACTAGTAAATATCTCAAGCTTAGTAATAGATTGTAAGGGTCTATATGATTCAAACGAATGAAAAGATAGACAAGTAAATATCTCAAGCTTGAATAAAAGATGTATAAGCATCCTTGAAGCATGTTTCCACCACAATTGATCAATTTGTTGATACACCACTAAGCCCTGAAAATCGGATACAGCTATCAGTCCACTATAACTGTTGACAATTACAGGAGGCCTACAATACAAGTGGTTGAACTTTTATACAAAGAATACCTGGGGATTTAAGAAGAGGCTACTGGTACAGTTGGAAGAGCTATTTCTACGAAGCCTTATCAGTCATCTTGCTAGCAGAAAGAATTCTTTAATCAAAGTTTTGGTTGGTGACCACAAAATTTTGATGCCAGGACAGAGATAGCTACCACAGGAGATCCATTTGGCACCCCTGACAGAGGAAGAAATTCGAAAAGAATAGATAGCTGAAAGAAAAAAGGAACGAATGATTAGGGAGGTCAAACATGTCAATTTTACTAAACACTGGTATATGGCTGAAATAGTGATACAACGGTTAAACACATAACTTGCAACATGCGAGCATTGCCCTATTTTTCAGACTGTAATAGGACTAGTTTATAGTGGGCTCCAATAAAATAATGTAAACTATAGTTGTAAATGAACCACACCATCTATAAGAACACCAGGGTAGGGAACGCGAACTTGAAAGTATATGTGATTTTTTCCTTATAAAATGAAAATAAAAGGACACCTCACTAATCAAAACTCCTATCTTGAGAAATTGTAAAGCTAAATAGAAACATGATGCGGCCATAAGGCTGACACCCAAGTGTGCATTAGTATCCATCGACGGCAAAATAAAAAACCTACGAAGACTTGATGCTCAATTCAAAATGTCAAGCACGATTTGCAACTGAAAACTTCACGTAATGGGATATGAGACTACCTCTGGATTATTAAGGTCAACGGTGGAATCAGGTATAACATCCTTCACTGCAGAACCTACGATCTCGAAGCATTTGGACCGGTCCAAATGAGCAGCTACACCAGTATCACTTGAAGACTTGGATGGTTCCAATACCTTTTCCCCTAGACCTCTTCTATTGAATCCAACTGCATACTGCCAACAATTACATTAGTAAAACAAGTAAATATCCAAATGGCTCACCGCGCCGAGTAACCTTTATCAACAAAGTCATATATTCTTCCAAAAGCGCCAATGCTTCAACACAGTACGAAGTTCATACCTTTACAGGACCAACATGTTTCTTCTTCTCATTATTTACAAACTCACGGATAAGCTTCGAGACAACTGCATGCAGTTCCTTCTCTTTCCAAATACATGTAGCCTGGATCGGAAATATCCGGTGACACCAACTGCATAACACAATATATATGTATTAGCCACTCTCCCAATTACAGATCTTTCCAAAATCTAATGAGTAATTCTAAGACTATTAATTAAAATAGCTTAATTTTATAATCATAGAAACACTGTACAATAATATTCTTGCATACAAAAACAAAATCATCACAAACTATTGACTCCCACTCCTAATGCATGCCAAAGGACGCAAGCCTTTTAAGATTATACATAAAAGATGACTCACAATGTCAACTTTTAGTAACTGAAGGATTGTACCCATTGTAACCGCTATCAAAAAAATGTCAACTTTTTGTGTAAGTAAACATACTGCACACAAGTTAAAAGACCGATGGTAATTCTTAATGTAGGTTATACATGATTTTAATTACATGATTGCACTAACAAATTGAACATCTATATATTTTTCTGATTGATGTTGATAAGAAAGGAATGTACAATGAAGAATAAAATAAATGAGATTCTTGTATACCTATGACAAGATACGGAAAATATTCTGCAAGGGCTATGCTAGACTAGAAAACTAGGGCTCTCAGCCCACAAGAGGAATCCCTAAAACATTCTTAAGACCCAGGTGTTAAAAGAAGGCATTTTTAGTAACTGAAGGATTTTTTCAAACACAATTAAGCAAAAAGTTAATAAATCAAATAGCCATATTTCTACCAAAGTAGCTAGGTCTGTTGATCTGACAGCTACAGCTGACTCTCACTAAGTAGCACAGAGGGAAAAGGGTAATATTATTGTATGATGTTAAATTTACTTGGATGACCAATGCGAGTGACTTGAAGATCAAGAGAAAAACTTGGAGCAAGTGATCCTAATTTGTAAAAAATCTAGAAGATATATAGCTGACGGCTTCGTAAGTGCCAGTAATTCAATAGAGAAGCAGCCACCAAAGTGCAACATAACCATTTAAAGAACGGAAAATAATGACAGAGACACATATGAAGTATGAAAAACCTTTTTAACAAGAATGCACTGAAGGTAACTTACCGTGGTGACTTAAGATTCCCAGTTCCTAAGTCTTGAAAGATACTCGAGACAATTTCAGTAGTATCTATCAATCTATCATTAGGAAAGATGAAGAGCAGCAATCCACTACTTGTTAGCTTCACAAGCGAAAGACGGACACTATCTCCATTTTGCCGAGACACATCTTGAACTGAGGAACATTCCGATATTTTATCAGCTGCAAGAAGGATATCAAAACAGAATATAGTTAGATATGATCAAAGAATAATCAAAAATCATCTTAAATACTAAAAATAGAAGAAACCATCATCAACTAAACCGGTAGATAACGTCTCATTTGTCTCAGTACATTGTCCATCCATTATTTCTCCGGTATTTGATGATCCTAAGTACTGAAATGAAAACACGTAGCAATGGATATTAAATACACAAATTAGGGCAATTCGTGATAAATGAAATTCACTGAAAAGAACCTGCTGGAGGATGGACATTGCTTCTTTAGTGGCGCTTTTCTCTCTTTCTGTTAAGAATCCAACAATAAAAACAGCAACAACAAAAAGTAAGGAATCGTAATTGGAGGCACAAAGAAGAGAAGAGCGTTGTTAAATGGAAATGAGTGAAGTGATTTACTGATGGGGCATGTGATGAGAAAGCCAGTGTGGGATTGTTGGAGGAGCGACGATGGCGCGTTGTAATCGAACCGAGGGATGATGATGACGTCATAGTGCTGCTCCCATGGCTTCAACGACATCTCCGCGTCTTTCTGTCCGCTCAGCTTCTCTCGTTCGACTGAACTGAATGTTCCTCGTTGACTTTGACTGCGAGGTCTGGGCCTGAACGTGTAAATGTTAAATGGGCCAGACTCTTAATGGGCCAAGTGAAAAAGTCGCAAATGCTATAACAAAAAAAGACAGTGCAAGTACTATTACATGTATAGGTCATTGAAACAATGTTACCAATTGGGATTCAAAATTGCTAGACAACATTGTATTGTATCTAATAATTAACTTGTTTTCCAGCTTTAAGGACACAGGGCCTGAGAACTAGTGAGGAATAATTTTTGACCGGCCTTCCTTTCTGCCACGTAATCTTACCATCTCTTTTTTCTTATCTGGGGATGCTTCCATATTGACCTGTTTTGATGAGCTCCAGTTCAGTGGTTGTTGCCTGGTGACTATCTTTACAGGGTGTGCCTCAGTATTGAATACCCATTCATCCAAAGAGATTGTGCTTGGTGGTGAAAACAAAAGGTAGAGATATTTTAGCGTCTCGGCCAGGAAGAAGCTCTGCATCATGTTGTCTTTCTCACCTGTTTTTACCTAATGTGTACACCACAAACAGCTCAGTTGGAGACCATGTGGTAACAATAAGCAGATGTATGGCACAGACAACTGAAGTTTCATCAATACTTACATCCTTAAGCCCAACATAACCTGAGGCAATACGTGAATTCTTTTCAAAAGCTTGAAATTTTTTCCATCCCCAATCCTGATAGGTTTTGTTGCCAGTAATGCGCCACAGGTAGAAGAGAGATTCAACAGTCTCTGGTCTTAATATGTTCCAGGATGTACCGACATGCATATCCTGTTACTAGCATGTTAGTATTTACTGATTAAGTATAGGGAGGAAGGTACTTCAAATCCAACAACATCATAGGATAAAGGGGAACAACCGACCGCCCCTGCTTCAAAGAAATAGTTCTCTCCAGCCAATTTTGTTGGTGTCGATGCGTAAAAGTTATAACATGTCCAAGCAAGCTGGATAAAGAAATGCAAACAGCATCAGCAGGCTGACACAAAGCAACTAGATTTGTACTAATGAGGAAACATGCTATCCAACAACTTAACAAATTTCTTCAAAAACACAAAATCACTAAAGATGACTTAACTTATTTGCAACTAACAATACCTAATGCTAACTTATTTGCAACTAACAATACCTAATGCGTCAATGCAAAGAGCAACAAATAAAGAGGCCTAGAACTTAACTCAAGCAACAAAAGCAAAAATGTTTTCAAATGATACTCCATAGACATCCAATGCTAAATTCTAAACAAATTAGCATCACCATGTTTAGATGCGTGAAAAAAGGAAGACAAAGTGCTAATACATAGAGTGTCGGAAAGGTTTTGGAGTAACATGAAAAAGGACAAAGCTCCCTGCAAAAGCTTCATCATTTTGAAATGAAGTTAAACACTCGGAATTTTGAGAGAATTGATATGGTAAGGAAATAATTTTTTATTGTAGATTGCACGAAAGTGATAACCAAGTGATGACAGGTAGGGAGCACTTGGTTGAAATGCACAAAAAGAGTTTTAAGCACTGGCTTTTCTTCCACACAAAACAATTGATTTTAGATTTACTATCAATGAAAACAGAGGATTGTGCATCCAGCTTCAACTACGTTTCACTCACTCAAGTAAAAGAGTTTAGCCTAAACATCTCTAGTAATTTTTTATTTAAAAGGAACGAACCAAACTTCATGTGTATATAGATGAGTTCACTAGTGACTATGAAGATAATGTGGTTAATCATTGAGTAACAAAAACAAAAACCTCTTCAGCAAGTGACAGATATTCCTTGGACCGCTCATCATCAAAACCCACCGATCCAAGAGCTAACATTTCGGGAGCAAAACAAGCAAGTTCATCCATCTGCATTACATGAGGAGCTGAGCATTAAAGACACTCCAGATCAGTAACAGTCCTTGATCAATACACAATAACACAGGGAAAGGAATAGCTTGTCTTGACAAATCAAAAAGACGTGCATGCATTTTTTTATATGAAATGACAGTCTTTTTAGAGAGGTAAGAGAAACAGGCTGAGTAGAAGTTTGATTAAAAATGATCAAAGGGTGCTGGCCCTGGTTCATGATGTGTCTAACAACTAAAAGGAAAAAACTCTTCCTAAGAGTGAAAGAGGGGCAGCATACATTATATTGAATAAGCGTTAATGGTTGAAGAGCTTACGGGATTGAAAAGGGAAGTGCTAAAGTCACTAAAGGTTCGAACGAAAACAAAACAAAACAATGTCATTGGGGATTAAGTTACATATGTCAGAATAGCAATCGATTGGCAGCAGGAGGATTGGACACAGAAAGGCAGGAAAATCTTAGTGGGGTTAATGACTAGGAATATTGATCGAGCAATTAACGTAAAAAAACAAAAAAAAACAAATGGTCATTCTGACCTTGTGATTTAATGAGCTTCCACTTTTCTCACATATGTACGCAAAAGATGATGGTGTGGAATGACGAACAAGACTTTTCAACCCCTTCATGGATTTCTCCCACATTTTCCTGCATTTAGAAAATGATATTATCTGTCAGAATTGCAATTCAAGTTATCGAAAAATTCACAACAAAAACAAGATCTATATTCAACGTGACTTTCTATCTTATGACCGTCTAGCAAATGAAAATGTAAGAATTGTATGTAGTCAGTGTGCAAAAATAAAACACAATGCATTAGGGGCAATGTTAGATGATATTGAATATTGATCATTGAACTTAACATATCACAATAAGGGTCAACATCAAATGTAAATGAAGCTTCTATGTAGCACAACACCCATTACAGTGGCAAATTACTCCTGTTCACTCAAACAGCATGGAGAAGGTAACTTTTGAGAATAAGATTCATAGCCAGATCGATTTTGGTAACAGAAGAAGGTAAACTCTCACCTGTAAGGCGCAACTGATGCAGTTCTGTTTCCTTGTATCCATACTTTAAGTAAATACTCATAGAAGCTGCATTGTAAATATAGAGTATTATAAATAAAATTGATTAATGATAAAATTTAAAGTAAACAGAATGCAAAATAATACCTGTCACTCATTGCACCAAAAGTTATTGTTGAACGCGTTGTCCCCCGAGTCGGATCAATATAAATAGGGAGCAGCCCATCATCAGGGAAGGTCTTATTAAGCTGAGCTATAACATGTTCCACCTAAATATTTATTGCACCTCTTTAGCGGTAAGCAATAGAAGGAATTTGATTTCCAGGAAAAGAAAGTTCTAATTAAGTATGTATTATTTGAAGCATGACATGCACTACCAATTCTACAGTAAAACAGTATAGTTACCACTCGCCTCATTAGATGATTTTGTAAATACGCCGAGTAGATTCGACTCAATTGAAGATCAGATCATTATTAAAACCCAATGGATACCGATACCACCATACCCTCAGTAATGCCAATTCATAGACTAGTTATCTACTAAATCTCTGACTCTAAAAATACCTTAATTCACATTAAATGAATCCCTCTGAGGTTTCATAATCATAGCCTAGAAAACTCAAGATGCACACAGTACCAGAATATCATTTTTGCTTTCTTAATTAGAAACTGACATGAAGGGTGTAAGTGGCACGCGACCTAAAACAATTGTCCATTTAAAGAAACCACTACAGTGCCAGATGTTTGAAAGAGACACTACTGATGATAAGAATAATAATAATAATAAACTTCAAATTTGGCATGGATATTCCAAAACTAATCATGAAAAGTCCATAAGAAACACATGTGCATGCTATCCATTTCACAAAACTGTCACGCCACTAAATAGATAAAAACTAACATAAAGTTGTAACCTTCTTTTGATACTTTGGGTTTCCTGTCCTTTGTGAAAGAGCGATAAATTCAATTTGCTCTGTGCCAGAATCGGCCAGAATGCTATCGCCCTACAAACAAAACACTTCAATGGTTATTCAGATTCTTACTAGAACAATTAACTGGGAACATTCAAAACTCTGAAACAAATGTGAAGATGGACGCTAGACAACAAATGGAGGCAAAGATGCCGGAGGGCGGAGACATCTGTTGATCAAGACACACCAACAGCTGCAAAACTTTCAATGGCAATGCATCTCAAGGAACACGATAATCCCATGTGATGGTTAATCCAAATTCTAAATAAATAGGGGATTCAGTCAAATCTTTAGTTCATAAATGGGGCCACAAATTTAAGAACATAAAGATTATGGAGTTATACGCAGCTGGTTGTGTGCGTTGTACAGAAATTTGACAAGAGGAGAGAGTCAAAAGCACCTTAAGTTAGGAACACTATATATTATTTGATTAACTAGCTGGAAGATTTACAAGTATCTCATCAATGATAAAGGTGAGCCAAGTGAAAAGAAATATAATATAAATGTGGACGTACCCCGGTCCACCCAGGACTGTGTGCGTTGCCTTGTGCTAAATTTATTATGTTGTAGGGTATCCCTGTAGGAGTATCCCAAGCAGGAAGTAGTCGATCTGCAATATCTGTTGCCTTTTCCAAAAATACATGATCTTCTGACAAGTCATAAGCACTTAGAAGTCCCCCTACAACTCTGATAAATCAACAAACATATGATTGTTAAATATTCATTATGCATTGAAATACACATTATACGTAAAACTAGAAAAACCTCAAACTGAAACCTTATGGTTGTCTCAAAAACGCTGGCATCATAATCTTTGTTGAAGTCCAATGAATTAGCAACCCAACTGCCATGATCAAAACATGAAATCAGCAAGTACTAATATTTCTACTGCAAATCCGAATTGCTTTACATTGATTTTTTTACCTACAGTCTTATGCTCAAACAATATGTGGTGTGGTGGTTTCATGATCATACACGTGTAATGTGAATGTCAGTACATCCTATGACATCTCAATTAACAAAACTTTGCACTTGCTACACCGACTTAAGATGATGAGGATTAGAAAGAAAATACTTACTCTCTAGCTTTTTGGAATTGCTCTTTTAGGCCCATTATATACAAAGTATCAAGAGAGTCCACCATTGTTGCTCCGAGACCTCCAAAGCTATCAACACCATTTTTCGTTTGTGGCTGGTGAAAACAATATTGTGTATTAGATGTCACTTGATATAAAATAGTATACATTTATCCGAGAAAAGACTACTTTGTGCATTTTAATCGGATATATGATGTCTCTACCCATCTACTGTCCCATGCCTCATTCAGATGAGCAGTCACCAGTATTTTAAGCCAAAAAGTCCAAGGTCTTACAGGAAATAATAAGTTAGCACAGAACAGCCAAGCTTGAAACAAGTGACCAACAATAGTATAAAAACTATCTTTGAAGTAACGGTTAGATCCATAGTAACCTGGAGTTCATCTTGGCCCCACGCATACGTCTCATATGATGTCCACGCGTGAAGCATAGCTTCTTTTACTTTCTCTCTTCTTTGAATGTCCGTTGGATCATCTTCCCTAACTTTCTCCGAGAATGTATCAGCTTCTCTATGTATCGCTTTGGCACTCACGTCTTTATATATATTCTTTATCTCTTCCAGCTGGCAATCAAAATTTGGAAGATGAAAAGGTTATTAGACAGTCCATGAAGATGAATCCACTGCAGCTGATGAGTACAATAGAGTGGCGCAAGGAAAACTTCATAATAACAATGGCACAAGTAACTAGAAAGTTGGTGCAACATAAAATTCAAAATTAATCAATTGAAAAGTTCCTAATCTGGATTAGAAAGTTAGGGAACCCCGACATCACTATGGACTACGAAAGATTATGAGGTATTTGGGTTTCTTAAAAATTAAAAATGACAAGAGAAAATATTCCTAATGAGATAATTACAAACTTGTCGCAGGATTCCTAAGCGGCATCTATTAATTACAAAACCATATGAGAGTGCTCGATTAAATGAATCGTATAAAATCATTTTTTAAGTGAACAGATAACTATGCACGAACATTTTTATTAGTGGGTGAGAGGGAGGGCGTCCCTGCACCCATCCAACCATGATTCAGCATTCTGAAGGTTCCAGTAGAAATTCTTAACCTTTTCCATTTTAACATTCTCACCAATTTAAATGGCATTCTGAATGCTTAATACACTTAGGTACAGTCCAAATATTACTTAAAACACTTGATCCGACTGCCTTCTTGCTAACTGAAAACCTCAATTGGTGACCATCTCAGTGAAAGATATGTGAACACAGTCCAATGAATCAACTCATGAGCATTGAGGATGTAGATGTAATACGACAATCCATTGCGCAATGACTACAATTCCAATAAATTTTAAAACTTTTGCATTTCTGTTTTAAGACAACTGTAGCCCTAAAACATGCCTACTAGATTTTACAAACTTTTATCCAAAATGTGATCAACGCGCAAGCAAAAGAGTAAATACATTATCAGACCAAACGATAAATAAAATATTCTGTAAAGATATAAAATTGGAAACGAATGATCACTTGCCGTATTTTGCAGCTTCACCACTTCTTCATTCAGCTTAGAAATCTCCACCTGAAATCATAAAAAAAGTTCATCGAAGGTCATCAAACAAGCCATAAAACAATGCCATTATCATCTAATCATGATCAAATTGAGAAACTTGAAGCTAAAATCAGTAATGTCTACTTTGTGATAACCTTAACAAATCTATAAAAATATAAACTTAATAGTTAATACATTATTTAGGTAGAAAATTGGCAAATGAAGTGTATGGTAATGAAACTGATACCTCGTGCTCCCGGACGAGAGTTTGACGATCCCATACGAAAAACGAGATGCATACAAACAGTATAAATACAGTGGCTAAGCGTTTGGGGCGCTTGAGGTAGTACGCAGGGTTAAGATATCTCCAGTTGCTCGACGACGACGATCGACCTCTCGCCATATCTTAATCCGCCGGATCAAATCCGAAGGCGCGATCCCGAAGACGACGACGCCAAATCGGAAATCGGAAATCGGAAATCGGAAATTGGGGGAAAAATTAATGAATGAGAAATGCGACGAAGACGAAGACTAGCGTTGACTCATAAAAGTCAAAATTAAATACTATCCGATGGATCCGACCCGAAATCGGATTGACCGGGTTTGAAACGATTGACGACAAGCAACAGAAGATCATTTGCGGCTTTTGGTTGCTGTTCTGTGTACAGCACAGACTTGTCTTTTTCGTCCGCCGTCGTGATATTTAATTCTCGATTTGATCTGTTCCGACAACAGCGGCTAGCGTTTAGTTCGTGATTGAATTTGGACTGGGTGGCAGGACGGGGAAAAACGTTGACGATGGCGTCGGAGCTTGTGAATTCGGCTACAAGCGAGAAGCTTCCTGGACCTGATTGGATGGCCAATATACACGTTTGTGAATCCGTTGCCCGCGATCCCAAGTATTTTCTTCAGTAAATTTATTTATTTATTTGCAAGCTAATCGGCAGAAAATATTGAAATTGAATTCAAAATTGAATCTTTGTAGTTTAGTTTATCAGGGATTTGGATTTGCTTAAAGAGTAATATTGTTTTATGTGGTTAGTTTTGTTTTTATTCGATTTAGGTTTTAAGGTTTGTTTATGGGGTTTAAGCATTTTATGATGCAGGCTAGCGAAGGATGTGATAAAAGCTATAAAGAAGCGGCTTGGGAGCAAAAACCCAACCGTGCAGCTCTACGCCATTACGGTGAGTGAGGGCGAGAGTAATTCCAAAAGGTTTATTTGGTTAGATGTGGATACCTTGTGTTGCATTAGTGCGTGGTTCGGTGATAGTGTTGTAAATTGATTTACTCTAAGGGTTTTATAATTTATATGCAGTTGCTGGAGATGTTGATGAATAATATAGGAGAAACTGTTCATAGGCAAGTTATTGAGACGGACCTTCTCCCTCTACTTGTGAAGATAGTGAAGAAGAAGGTTACTTTTTCTTCTTTTCTGAAGTTGCTTATGAATTGTGACACTGTTGGACAGGTGTACCTGTACATTGTTTTTGATTGGTCTATTTTCTTCCTCAGTCTGAATCGCCTGTGAGGGAAAAGATATTTCTTCTCATGGATGCTACACAGACATCTGTTGGCGGTGCATCTGGAAAGTTTCCTCAGTATTACAATGCATTCTGCGATTTGGTGGTGAGTTTTTCAATCTATTCAATGACTTCTAGTTGCAGATTCATCCGAACACAATGTCATTGGTCATTTTTTGTCTTTTAGTTCTTGATTATTGGTAATTTTGTTAGGCAATGACATGTGTTTACCTTTTCCCTCTGTTAATATGTTTATATTATATAGAAATCAAATTTCATGTCGCAAATATGGTGCTACAATAATGATCTCGTGAGGGTCTTATTTAACTTGTTAAGGCACGTTTTGGATACGGAAGTTCTTACTAAGTGTTTATCCATCATCTTTGAGCTTTTCTGCTTAATGTCATATAATGATGTCATTCTTTGAAGCTTTTGCTTAGCCTATGTCATAATTGATATGCAGAATTCAGGTGTTCAGTTCCCTCGAAGTACGGGTCATATTTCTGTGAATGTCACAACATTAAAAAAACCTGACATGAAAGCAACCAAATGTGAGAGTGCTTCTCCGACCAAACCCAAGGAAGATGTACACCATGTTGTGCCTCAGACTGTTCCAGGTTCCCGGTATGATATATTTTTGATGTTTTTGTGCATAAGATTGCTACTCTACTGCACCTAGTATTGTGGCATAGCAATTTGACACATATTTTGCAGCATTATTGAGAAGGCTAGGGCAACATTGCAGGTTCTGACAGAAGTTCTGGATGCTGTTGATACTCAACATCCAGAGGTTAGTTGGAATTCCTTATTTTAATATATTAAGTGCATATAGTATAATTTACACTTTTTCGGGTTGATCCAATTGTAATAAAATATCACTAGTCATATTTTGGAGTCTCGAAATTGAGATGCTAGTTCTGTATAGGTCATAGACTAAGCAAAGTTAACAATGCACTAAAAGTATAGAAACATTGATTTAGGCATCCCCAGTGTCTGTTTTTGTTTTTTTTTGTAGGTAGCTGTGGGCTTTTCTTGTCGTTACAGATGCTTCTTGTTGTCGACCCCGGCTGTGTAGAAATTATAGATTTTGGTTACAATTTTAGCGGAAGGGGTGCCCTTTATCTTTAAAATCTGTGACTGTTCCTCCCTTTTTAAAATAAAAATATAAAGATTCACGTTTAATCTTTGGTTTTTTGTGTGGTGTATGAAATTACTTTCTTTAAACTTTAAAGTGATATTGTTAGTTTCATCTCCATTTCCTTTTTTGATGTGAATTACTTTTGTTCGATTAACATTTTGCTTTGTCATCTTTTTGGATAAATAGGGAGCAAGGGATGAGTTTACGCTTGATTTAGTGGAGCAATGTTCACATTCACAACAGTGTGTTATGCAACTTATCATGACTTGTCGGTAAGGACTCCCTTTGTCATACAGTGTAGTCAAACATCAAAAAGTAATGTCAATACAGATATACCCACGAATAAAGCAACTTCTTACTAAATGGATGACAATTTTACTTCCAAATGATGAGGCGTATATATATTATGCTCATATAGCCATATCCAGAAAATAGTTTGCTCCCCCAATCACCCAGGGTCGTTGACATTTTAATGTTTAACTTTGACCACCGTGAGAGCATCTACCTTACCTTAAAAATAAATCTTGTGTAATCTTTTTATTAATAATTGATGGTGTTTGGCAAACAAGCCTTCAACGTGACGATTTAGTTTATTTTCGCTTATGTAATCTTTCTTTTGATCAACTTGCTACATATTTTTCAGGGACATAAATGTTGTGTCAGAAGCAATTACCCTGAATGAGCAGCTGGACGGGGTTCTAGCGAAACATGATGCACTTATTTCTGGCCGGATAAACAACCCTGCTCGTGAGTCAAGCCATGATGAAGCAGAAAAAAGGGTAGCCATTGATGAGGAAGACGAGGAAGAAGAACAACTTCTTCGAAGGTAATATATATAATTAAGTGGATCGCAGAATCATATCTCGTCAACCTCTTTCAATATCATTGTATAATATTATTCTGCGGTTCCTGAAAAATGGATTGAATATTCCCTTGGCTTTAAAACAAAGCATTATATTTTTTGTCTTCCGCATGTGTATCCTGTGTGCGAGGTGGTGAAGTTCCAACCTTTTACCATGAATAATTAATATGGAAGTTGACGTCTGTCCCCTGAATTGACAGGACTAGAAAAGGAAAAGCTCGGATGCAACCTGAAGTTGAAGAAGCAATAAGACAAAGCAACGGGATAATGAAATCTCTAACAATAACTGAAAACCTCACCGACCGTCCTCCTCAACACGGACCTCATCATCCTCAGATCATCCAGTACCCGATGTCAACACCAAACCTCCCATTGGCAATGTTGTGATTCCACCTCCACCAGCTAAACATGTCGAGCGGGAAAGATTTTTCCAGGAACACAAGTCAGATGCTTCTCACTCAACCCAACATAGTCGTAACGCTTCTCACTCATCCTTACATAGCCGTACCGGTAGCAGCAGTGGCAGCATATATTCGAACGGTGATTGATTCATTGGATTATTAACTCACATGACCGGAACAAATAAGTCTTCCTCCTGATGTTGTATTTTTTTACATTAGCCTCTAAATCATGTGTTTGTATTTGTATGATGATTCTCATTTTGTCAATCCACATGTTTGTTATTTTTGTATTTTTTTATATTCCAGAGTTTTTTATTAAAAAATACATGAAGTTCCAAGGCATTTTAGGACTTTTAATTATTTATTATTTAATGCATTTGATTTTCTGAAAATGAAGAAAAACCATTGCATGTGATAAAAAAAGGAAAAAAGAAAAGGAAAAAGGCTGTTTGGAGAGAATCGGAATCTAGCGAAAATATCAACAGAGCTAGGGTTTCATCATTCAATCGACATCCGATCTGATCGCACGCGCGCCGCTTTCATCGTAATCCGACTACCAATAGTGATGACGTTGTCGGATGACGAAGACGAATCTCTGGCTCAATTTCTCGAATCGGAATTTCTCTCCGAGGTCTCCGATCAGGTTGCTTCCGATTTCCACTCATCGTCCGTTGATCAATCTACTTTAGATTCGATTGACATCTTTCTTCTTATATTTTTAATTAATTTTTTAAAGTTTATTTTGCAACAGGAAGAGGGTTGTTCAGAGGTGCCAAAAGCTAAGAGACTGTGTGTAGAAAATGAGGTGGGCAAACCTTGTTCATCATCAGCAGCAGCAGCTTTAAATTCAGGCCAAGGCAAGAGTGTGTCTTGGAGGTTGAATATTGGGAATTTCAGTGACATTCCAACTGAACTCTTCCGTAACATCTTCAAGTTTTTGTCTTCCGAGGTTTGAAACATTAACTCAATCCTCCTTGTTTTAAAATACAATTAGTTAACTTATTTTTAGAGTTATGATGTTTGTGGAAGGAAACTAATGTATGTATTCGTTTGTTTGTATGATTTGGGGTGCTGCAGGATCTCGTTGCCTGTTCTATGGTTTGTAAATTCATGAATTTTGCTGTATCAGATGAGTGTTTGTGGCGCCGTCTGTGAGTATATTTATCCTATTACTTTTTTGTTGATAATGTTCAAATATGTAATCATATTACCTGCAAGTGCAGCTGTGCATTTCAGTTCATAACTTAAGCTAATACCTAAGTTTCACTGTGACTTTTTAAGCATGCACTAATTTAATTCGTGATACATTGCTTCTTTAGTTACTGCATGCGTTGGGGTCCTTTACCTACTTCTCGGAAGCTGCTTGAAAGTTCTTGGAAAAAGCTCTATCTTCAGGTAATTGGAAGTCACTAGTCATCAGCATACAAATTTATAAATGTATAATGAACTTCATCTCTGATAGATTATCCTTGCTGAAGTGACCTTTGATCCTTACCTTCTGCAGCATGACAAAGAAGATATGTCTAAATTTGTTAGGACTTGCCCATCTGAGTTCAAGGAATATTATATTCAAATGCAGGCTGCTAAGAGAAGCCAAGCACCTATTGCGTCACAGGTGAGACTATTTGGTATTGCTTTTCTGCACAACATTGCATGGACTGGGGTGTTCACAATAGTATTATGATTTTAACTATTAACACTGAGGAAAAACAAAATGGTCAGCTTTTCTAAAATGTCTCCAATGAAATGATACGAAAAGCATGTGTTTCAACTACTTGATGTTTTTGAGGCCCTAATAGTTGTCCAAGTTCAGAATGTATGTGCGTCTTCAAGTTTATCAACATAATTATTATGGTAGTTGTATATCTGGATGTGAACTACAAATTTCAGTATAATGGACCTGGTACACATTAAAGTGTGGCAGAAGTGTCCAAAAGGCTACGTATCTTCATCTTTGAACTCATCCCAAAAGAAAAATTAATTAGTGAAGGTTTTTATAACCTGCTGATCCTAAATGTTTCGCATTCCAAGGTAAATGATGACCAGATAGTTCTGGACAAAACGGTGGCTGACCAAGTCAATTTGTGGAAAACTAGCAAAGGACTTCCTGAAATGGCTATAGCTGATCATGCCTGCTCAGGAGATAATTGTACGTACTTCCAGATAGGGGATGCGTTCATTTGTGAGAAGACAGGGCAAGTTCATGGTATGAAAGATTTGCCTTGAATTTTCCTCTTTTGCTGCATTTCCATTATTGGCGTGTTGATGTTTGGAATTGTTTTAGTGTGTGATGATGCTTGTCGAGAAGTAATCTTAGACCCTTCCAGTGAGCTGTTGGTCTGCACAATTTCTGGTCACTGTTTTGACAGATTGCTTTCACCTGCAGAAACGGATTTAGAAGCTGTAAGTATAACTGTGTACCTATTACCTACCAGCAGTTGCCTTTCTCTTAAACTGTTATCTGGTGAATTTGAATTTCTCACTCCGCTCTATCATATGCTAAACATATGTTTTGTTGGTAGGCAAGGACTGATAGATACTTTTGTCATGACACATAGCATTGTTCCAGTCATCATACTCAATTTTGGTCTTTTTGTATTGGCACATGCAGGATCAGCAGCAAGGTTGTGCTGTGGATGAACCTGAAGTATTCATGGGATCTGGCCGATTCGGTAATATGCAAATATTGACATATTCATTTGTGGAATGGCTTTTTTCATAAATCACAAAGAAGCTGAACTTTTGTTTTCATATGCTGCAGCAAGAGCTTATGAACTAGGATATAATTGTGCTGATGAAAAAGAACTTGAAGATACACTAAGATTCTGCTGAAGGAATCGTTCTGGAAGAAGAATCAAGAATGTCTGCGATAAGCTGAAGGTGTTGACATTTGTGTAATATTGCTCCAGTGCTCACCATTATAAATGTGTTAGAATATATGTATGAAAGTGTTGTATGGTCTGTTTACTACACCAATACCGGCTGTTTCTAGAATGTTGATTGCAGTTACGTAGTCACCCCACTTTGGTTTGTGGCCTATTGAGCGGGTTGGCATAATGTACACTTTACGGTTCTGTAATGCTTGAAAGCCATTTTGCCGGTTCTGCGTCCGGTCAGCTTCCTGTCTAAAACACTTAGCTAGAAGCCCAGGCGTGACCTTTTCTAAGTCATCACGGCTCGCCTGGTCTTTCTCCACCTCAATGACCCCAAAGACTGAAGGGTCTCCTTCTCAGCTCCTACTCAGGGGTACACGTCACAGAAGCTAACTTGAACCTTCAACGGTCATCTTGCTCTTCTTCAACAAATTGACACTTTGCTTAGCGCATTGAATACACTGTTCGTGTTTTGCGCCTGCGGAGATTTCACAGCGTTCTGGATATGAACCGGTTGAGTATCATGTTTGGTCTACTGATCAGCCAGTGAATTTAACTTGGTTATATAATCATAATAATCAGAATTGGTTTTTTCAACTGCTACATTCAACCACTCTATTACTGATCTTTAATTGCATTGATAACTTTTGAGTTTGATGTTTGCATGAAATTTAATTAATGTATTTTTTGTTGGGATCATAAACTGACCCACATTGATGTCATCAGGTTCAAGTTCTGGCAACTCCATAGGGTATTTTTAACCAGATTTTTATATTAAACAACCTACCAGTCAGTCATTATGTAATACATTTATGTTATGAAGTGAAGCATTATTGTAAATTGTTCAATCTAAAACACACTCTCCCAGCTTCCATAATTTGAGGTGAAACTACCTCCACCTCTTGCTTGAGCACATTCAGATATAACCGCACGGGTACAAACATCCCATGTCCTGGCAATATCCTTGAGTGACATTGGTTGGGAGAGGGTGCATAAAGATCGGCTGAGCATTGACTTGGCCTTCATAGATAGGTCTTCATTCTCGTTGCCTGTACGTAGTAAACATGATATTAGATACTGAACCTTCCCAGAGAAGAACCCGTGCATGAAAAATCAAGGTGTCACTTATTCAGAATAATATCACTTGGCTAAAGTTTTCAAAAGATCTGTGAAACGTCCTTAAACAATTTTCATGAAACGAGCAGTGTCAAGTAAATGACTAAATTTTTATTCTAAAACGAATTCATGAAAATAGATTTTGTACGAAGACACTCTTACCACTTGTACACCACCCTGTAGGTGGAGTTGAGTATATTCACTGTTTAGAGTCATAAGGGCATCCGTTGCCCTAATCTTATACAAAATCGTATCTTATATTCTATATTTTCTTTTAGTAAAATATCATGTATCAATCTTAATGTATAAATGCTTCTTAACCATGATCTTTATTAAAGATCATCACACCCTATTAATGTATAGTATTAATATATCAAAAACATGTTTGTTTCAACACATCAAACCACGCTTAAGATTGTGGGATGTCTCTTTTTGATGATCTTTGTTAGAACAATCTTTTTTTACAACCCATTAAGGATGAAATTTATATGATTGGATTTCATGCCGCATTGAGGATGGCCTAATGGTTTAGTAAATGATGGAACATTAATGTAGTTTTCATTTGTATTCACATATCATGCTAAAAGCACTGGAGTGCTGTCTGTCTCTTAGTTGTGATTAAGATGCATTCGGATTGTGATATGTTGCTGCAAATAATACTCCCTCGGTCCCTAAATGTTTGTCCACTTTCCATTTTGGGTGTCCCCTTAAGTTTGTCACATTTGCTTCATTTTCAACCACATATTCTACTTTTCTATTCATATACATATACATTATTTATTCTCAACCACATATTTTATACCTTCTTTCTTCCTTAATAATCGTGCCGGTTGTCTTTTTTGACAAACAAATAGGGACGGAGGGAGTACTTTCTAGTAAAAATAAACTGATGTTGTTTTGTGATATTAAAAATCAAAATTACGTAGTTCTAAATGTAACGAGGTGAAACTTTGCACGCTATTTGGGATTCGAATCCAATGCATTCGCCTTAGTTTTGTAAAGTAATGCCCGATGTAACTCCATCAGCCCTCATCATACCTACTGTACTTCTAGTAAACCAAAACTAGAATGCAGAAACCCAAGATCAAATACATTATCCAATATCTGCAAATATATATCTTTTCCAGTATCCAAGCACTCACATCAACAACATGGCTTCCTAATCCACAAGCCATGTTCAAATCACATCCACACTTACATCAAGTTGCAACCTTTCTTTTAGGCAATGTAATATTTTGTTGAATCACGTCCTTTCTAAAATGGATCATGCGACCAAAATGTAATAACGTTTGTTTGTGCTGCTCCACGTTTTGTGCTTGTTTACCGACATTGGTATGAATTATATGGCCTTTGGGTTTTTGACCCTTTTCTCGTTCTCTACGCGGGTTCCACTCCCATCGAACAGTCCGTCAAACATTTAGATAAAAAGGTCGTCCCTTTATCTCCTCTATATTATTCCATCCACCATTCTCTCTTTATTAAATTCCTCATTTACTACTTTTGATGGGCTGCTGCTATAGCCTGTAGTAAAATGCGTTGTTAGGGTTTGCCATTGGTATTAAAAAGGAATTTTTTACTTTTTGTTTTCTGTTCTTAATTTTGAAAGGATCGATTTTCTCGAAACCCACTTGCCATTTCGTCATAAAGTTTGCATCTTGATTTCTGGGTCATCGATTTTCATCATAAAGTTTGCATTTTGTTATCTGGGTAATCGATTTATACATTAAGTTTGCGTCTTGGTTAAGCTTTTGGTTGTTCGAAGCATGTGGCGAACGTCGTGGAATATCACCAGGAGGCACATCTTGTCTGATGGGTTTAGGTTGTCTGAACGGATCAGCCCAACCACAAGGCTTTTGTTGCAGTCATGATTTTTTGAGAACCACAAGGGTTGGTGGTCTGTGCACATCAGCTTCTGCATCTAATGAAGAGATTGGTCATGGTGTTGGTGAAGTGGTGGAAGACAGCATATCTGTAGCGGAGGCTAAGAGGCTGATGAGATTGGTGAATGTGGAGGCTTTGAAAATGAAGCTTGGGTTGGAAGGGAAAGAGGTGGTTGCCTATTCTGAGCTATTGGCTGCCTGTGAGAGCTTGGGGGTTGCAAGATCGCCTGAAGAGGCTGCAGATTTCGCTAAGGTTCTTGATGAGGCTGTTGTTGTGCTTTTGTTTAGGGACAAGGTCTATCTTCATCCTGATAAGGTATTTTATTGCTTTTATATCATTCCCTTATGTATTGTAAGGTTGTGTTAGTTTGACGTATTACATCATATCAAAATAGATCAGATTAAGGTTTTTGATTTGGCCATTCAAGAATGCGGTTGATTTGAAATCTAATTGCTAAGTAGAATCTGATTCATATTCTTGTGGAAAATGTTAAAGGTTTGGATGATGACAAGTCTGTATCTTTGTATGAGTAATTGAGTATCTTCGGGAATTGTTGACAGTTGAAGGCATTTGCACTTTTTGTATTAGGCTTATTCATACTTCTTATAGTGACACAATTTAGCTGTGGATATGTTTTTAATATTGCGGATTCGTCAGGATCTAATGTATATTGTATCGTAAGGTTGTTGATCTGGTAAGAAAAGCAATGCCACTTGCTCTAACAAGTGAAGACGACCCGAGGAGAAAGGAGCTGAAACAGTTGCAAGAAAAAAAGAACAGATTGATTTGGCTGCAAAGAAACAGGTTTCACGAATTCTCTGGTCTGGTCTGGGTTTATCCGTCTTCCAAGTAGGGCTTTTCTTCCGACTCACATTTTGGGAATTCTCATGGGATGTCATGGAGCCAATTTGCTTTTTTCACTACTACCACTGGCATTGTCATTGGGTATGCGTATTTCTTGTTCACGTCGAGGGATCCCAGTTACCAAGACATGATGACTAGACTATTCCTCTCGAGGCAGAGAAAACTTTACAAGAAAATGGACTTTGACGTGAATAGATTCATGGAACTTCAAAAGAAATGCAAATCTCCATTGGACTTGCCGCAATCTATAAGAGGCTCAACGGGAATGATGCTCGAGCACGACAAAGGTTTACATGGCGATTTAACTTTGTAGCTTCATTAGGCTCACATGGTCGACAGATCTACACATAAAGTTTCTTTGGATTGTGTCTAATTGCCATATCTTACAAATTGCTCATGGCAAGCACAACTCAGCTTCAGTGTTTTGTTTACTGATGCTGTCCTTAACTTTACAGTACCCAACGAGAAACATGATATAATAGACATTATGTTTTGCCCTTTGCATTGAAATTGTTTAAAAGTACATTATCATATCCAACATACAAAGGCTAGCTTTTGTTTGCCTGTTCTTCATTTATATTGCTTCTGAAGAACACTTACTGTATTATAGGTAGATTTTTTAATTTACAAATCTGCAACTCTGCCTTTGGAAATTTACAGATGTGCTGAGGCATGATTGTCATTGTTTAAAACACACTCTCCCAGCTTCCATAATTTGAGCTGAAACTACCTCCACCTCTTGCTTGAGCATATTCAGATATAGCCGCACGGGCACAAAAATCCCATGTATTGGCTATCTCCTTGAGTGACATTGGTTGGGAGAGGGCGCGAAGAGATCGGCTGAGCTTTGACCTGGCTTTCATAGACAGGTCTTCGCTCTCGTTTCTGTAGTAAATGGTATTAGATACTGATAAACATTCCAAGAGGCATGCATGAATTATCAGGCTACAAAAGATTAATTAAGTGCCACTTCTACAAGACTACAATATAATATCACTTGGCCACATTTCTCAAAAATTTGAACAATGCCTGCCTAGCCCTTTTTTGATACAAGAACATAGACCAAAGAAAGTAAAACTTCTATTCAAAAATGAGTAAAGCAACAAGACTTTTATGATACAGTCCACAGCAGACTGGCCAGCACATAACATTATGTAGGTAAACTGATAAAGAAGTAAATTATCTTCCTAACATTTGTTTTCATCCAAACTGTGAGATTTTCCTAAAACTAATATAATTATCGCAATCATAGTAACAAAAATATCAAAAAATATTTGGGAATCAAAAACTAATGAACATATGCCAAACTCAATGCACGCACAGTAACAGCAAGGGAACATTCTCACCTAAGGTTAAGGTTAACTTGGAGCTTGTCTAGAAGTACTGGTGAGCAGTTTGGATAATTAGAGGGAACTAGCAGACACAACGGCTTAATTGGAGACTGAAAAATAATTAGTGTGGCAATTAATGTATGTTGATAAATAAATAAATAAATAAATAAAATAAATAACAATTGCAAAGTGAAAAGATGAATTTTGCATCTTACCAGTTGCGGAGTGGCAAACTGAGAGCCCAAATTCGGACTCAGAGCCACAGCATTAAAAGAGCACTTAACAATAACTCCTTGACTAACTTCAGAGGCAACCCCTGCAGATGTACATGGATTCACATCTTCGCTAATAACGACCGTTGTTTCAATAAGCCGCTGATTAATATCACTGATTTCTTTTAACAGGGAATGGCCAACCTGCATAAAGTAGTATATACAAGACTTCAAGGAAGTGTTGGTTCCGGAAAAATATGTAACTCATTTTACTTTGTTCCACTGATCACTTCGAAATATAAATCTAGTTACATAGGCATTCAAATTCAAACAAAATATATTAACATGGGAAGACCCAGTGCTGATAAAAAAATTGATATTTTCATTCCAAAAGGGTACAAACCACAAACAACTATTCAAACCATTTGACACTCTATATAGAAAAGCCTGTATATATATTATAATAAGAGGGCATTACATTTAAGCATGTATACACTTAAACATATTACATTAATAAGAGGGCACAAAATGTATATATATCATATTGGAATTCAGTCAAGTACTTATAGCTTAACCATTCTTCAGAATAATACTATAACTAAAATCCCACAATATCATAAAGTACACATGCAAAAGAAAACCAAGATGAAAGAGGATAGAAAGATTGATATTGGAGTTTGGACAAACCCATATCAACAAGGAATCAGGAAACACAAAATGGTCCGTCCTAATAAAAGAGTATATAAGAAAAGCAAGTCTATCAAGTAAAAATAGCACCCGATTACCAATCACAGGAAAACAGGCACCACTTTCGAGAAAATGTGAAATACAGTTTCTCTTGAAAGAAAAAACACAAGAAAAACAGAAAATAAACTGTAGTGCAAGAAACTAGTGTTAGTAGTATAGACTATTCAATCAAATCATCCATTTATTTGCGAAGAAAATAGCTACATCAGCCAATACCTCTGTTCTACGCCTCTTTGCCCTTGAGGTTGCTTTTGACTCCAGATCTGATAACTCTGAGCCAAGTTGCGTCAAACAATAGTGCCAACTGCCATTAGTTTCTGTGATGACAACAGGTAAAGAGCTGGTACATCTTTTCATTTTCTTACTCCCATTGCTTTTGTCCTCAGCGAGATATTTTGCTTGCAATCGGGACTTTGTCATGACAACCAAATCTTCACCAACAGCAGCTCTGGATCCATTTCCGGTTAAAGATCCTGCAATCGTATCGACCAAACCTACAACCGACCCAATATCATTAACAGATGCAGTAAGCGCCTCATTCGAGATTGACTTCACCTGAATCAATGTAAAGATTAAGAAAAGGTGAATAAAATAGACCTTCATTGGTAAGAAGAGAAAAAGGACCTTTAAATAATACTTAACTAACCGCTTTGACTAGGCGATCAATAGGCTCCTCCGTTAGACTTGACTTGTCAACTGCTTGTTGAACACTGATGTTTCCAGTAATTTCACTGTCAGTGGGGAACCATTAGAAGCAAGTTTTTCAGAACCACCCTGCATAGGAGATGCAGCTAAAGAAGTGGAAGGTGAAGTCGCAATGGAAGGAGAGTCTGCAGCTTGCAGTGGAGTTCCTGCTTTTGAAACTCTAGGTAGCAGATTTTGTTGGTCAATTTGAGGACAAGAGCTTTGAAGAATTTTTGGAGACGATGTTTGAAGCATTTGCGGGGAAGACATGGGAAATGACACTCCAGATTTTAACTGACAATATAGTGAACACTGGCCTGCAGCCGCAGCATGTTGTTGCGAGAAAGCAACCGGTTTAACACCAAGTTCTTGCTTGATGGTCACGTCATTCATATTCACCATTGGTTGAAGTTTAAGTACTTGAGGTGCTGAAGAGTGCCCAACCTGCTGCTGATGCTTGCTTACCTGTTGCAATTGCTGCTGTCTTTGTGATATTTGTGGGTGTCGGTTAAGGATCTGATGTTTAAGTTGTTGATTCTGCATCATCTGTTGTTCCTTTACATGATGCTGGTTTACACTACTCATAGACTGAAGATTGGAAATCCTTGGTTGAATCAAGTTACCACCATTTCGTGCTGACAATGCAGTGATATAGGTCTGCCGGGAGAGTTCAGAGAGTTCTGCTGCATAGATCCGTCTACCCCTTGCTGCGGGAGGCTAACCCACTACCTTGTCCGGAATCCACATTTGGCTCGGGATTCAGTCTAGCACTCATGTTCAGCGATACTTTTGACAACCCAGACCGAGATAATGTTGGCTTATGCTGCAAACAGGTGTTGTTTTGTTCCATCATTACAGGACCCTGAATATTATTTGCCTGCAGCGAGGGATTTTGGTGGGTTTCTTGTGACGGTGCCAGCTGAATTGATTGTATAGGTGGAGGAACATGTTCCAGTCCCCTCGAGCTTTGTGCTTTCAACACATACACTATTAGCTTCTCCAAGTTAGGCAACTGTTCACCATGAGCAGGGGTAACATCGCATTTATCAACCTGCAAACATGTCAATATTTGCTTCAACTTTGATCTAAGGGCATTAAGCGTCTTGATTTGATCTTCTTTTGACTGTTGAGGGAGAGAAACAAGCTGCAGGAGAGAGAAAATGAATGAATTTTCAGATCAATACAGTATAGAGCTCGCAGTACTGAAAAACCAACAACAAAGTAGACATGATCCACATTAAGCAATTTATACAGAGACTTATCAAATGAAATACCTGTGCCATACCTGCTCAAGTTTATGAGATACTTTGAGGTACAGGGGGGAGATTTCGTTGATATAGATCTCCTTCAAACTAGTGATCTGCATAGCGAAGTCATATTTATGAATAAAAGCAATCTTCTTTGCTTTTAAAAGGATATTCTTAAATAAAGTCTTCAAAAAATAATTATAAGCATCAATTAACAGGCATATTGTCAAAAGTGCATATTAAAAAAAATGAAGAATAAATCCAAATCAGATGGTCAGCACAACTTCAAACAAATTACCAGTATAAAATGATGTAATAATCATTAAAAGTTGAAACACATCACATTTAAAACTAACAATTTGAATGAGATAAACCGAAAGGAAGTTATCCCACACAGAGGGTCCCGGAGAGTATCCAAGTTTGTCTATGGTAAACACATGCAAATAAAACGAAAAAATGCACAACCAATACCTTTTTATAAACCTCCTCTTGCCAATCCACTGAACTTCTACGCCCTGTTTGGGAGACAGAATCTGTAGAGGCTGCAAACAAGTGCAAAAAGAAAACTATATGTCAATAATCTAACAACAACGAAGGAATAGCGAGAGCAGATAAAGACATGGTGGTTTCATATCAGTGAAATTCGATTACAATCAATTATCCATTGTGTGAGCAACTTGTTCCATCTATCTTGAGAGCCACTATTCCCCTGCCCAGAATAATTCTAGTCTATATTGTCAGTTGGCTGCCTTCTTCAAGAATCAAGATATATCAAATGATTGCCTGAACGGATTTTTCAGCAAAATGATGAAAACTGCATTGCACAGTTTCTGAAGTATTTGAATAACGGTCATTTCTAGCCTTTGTCCGACTATCTTGACTGAGCTGAGATGTGCTCGATGAGTTTGTAAAGCCTAGGAACCAAATTATACACTTCTATATACAAACAAATTTATTGATCAGAAGACACTTTCTGTTCTGACGCAGCAAGGACAAAGCAGTAAGAGGGTCAGGGTCAATAATCTTCTCCATATTATCTATCATCAAGTTACACCATGGCGTAAGATTCCACATTTTTATTTCTAAAATTGATCTCTTAATTGTATGTAAGTAAATGATGCATCGGATCAATTTACGTTTTAGAGGTGGTCTACTATGCCAATATGATGTTTTATGTTCGAAATGCACCAAATCCAAGATGAACGTACCTGATGATGCCTCTGACAGTGGTCTTTTTGATTGATACATCTGCTTCTCAAGATCAACAGTGTTGTGGGATTGCATCAAGGTGCCGGAATGCTGAAGTCTTTGATGCACATCCCGTTGCTGGTGATTCATGGCCATGTTTTGCTGCAATTGATCTGACACAGACTTCATATGCTGCTGGTGTCGCCCTTGATTTTCTAGCAACCTTGTCACAGGCTGCAGGTTTTGTTGCGATACAGGATCTATGTTTTGATGCTGGTTAGGCTGCATATTCAAATTGCTTGACCGAGTTCCATGCAACTGCTTCTCAATTCCAGAAACATTATCCTGATGACCCATAAGTTGCTGAGCCATCAATTTCTGCTGCTGAGAGTTTGAAATTCTGTCTAGCTGGTCGATCAGTCTCAGCTGCTGCTGAGGCTTTTCAAATATATTCTGCTTGCCAAGAAGCTGAGATGATTGCATGGATTGATGTTTAATTTGCTGTTGATGCTGTACAAGGCTCTGCTGATGATGCGGTTGCATGGATACAGATTGTGGATGCTGCTGAAGCACATTAAATGTTCCAGCCTGCTGTGATAATTGCGCCAGATTTGGCTGTGGTAGATGTTGCTGCCTAACGGAAGACTGCGTAAGAGAATTCGGTAAAATCCTTTGCTTGTTGTGGTTGTCGTTGCAGGAATTGCTGATAAATTGTTGTGGTTGCCTTCGCAGGAATTGCTGATTTCCTGGAGTTACCTGCTGCCTTCCTGGGACCTCTTGATTGTTAAACACACTGGACGCATCATCTTTCCAAATTGAATTCACAGCCCTATTTTGGGATGCATCAGCCGTGTTTGGCATGTCTGGATTTTGATTTATCAAATTTGATAGAGGACTCTGGTTCATAACGCTAAGTGGAGACAATGTAGAAGCTACACCAGCAGAGCTTTGTATACCACTAGATGCAATGTTTCTGGGCAAGTTCGGAAGTAAATTTTGTTGTACCTCAGATTGGTTAATTGTCGCAGGCATTTGAACTTCTTGTCCTTCGTTGTTTTTCTGGACTTGAATATTTTGAGATTCTGTACAGAAAATAAAAAATGTGAAATATTGCTTCAACCTAAAGAAAAAACCATCAACTAGTCATTGTCAAATAATCAAAGACTTCCACTTTAGAACTCCACAAGCTGCTCATTTGGATTCATTCATAGCCTCATACCAGATTTTACCTGGTTGCATAGGATTCTGACTGCCACTAGCTGTACTGTTTTGGTTCCTGTTCTCCATTGCAAACAGCTTCACGGATATTTTTCTCATATAATCTTCCTGCGGCAATGAAAAATCTTTATTTCCCTCAAATTAATAAATACGCCAGATTCCTGACTAAGCAATTGCATTCATACAGAGAGGATAGCAGAAGAAACATACCTTGCTTGCAGCAGCTACATAAATTTTTTCCTCGAATCTGACCGCAATTTCATTCAGCTCGAGTAACTGGCCTTGATAAGGAAAGTATTTTTTCACGCGCTCCAGTCTATGAATGCACAAAATCATCCAAATAAAAATTCAAGTACAAGCCTCTCCAAATCCAAATGCCTACATATTTCTTACTAAGCAAACAGTAAAAGCATACTAATATAAACTGATAATAAACTAAACCAAAAGTCAAGTGATGCGACATCCTGCTACTGAGGATGAGTCAATGGTACTTCAAATACGTACATTATATTTAATTCAAAATTTAAGAGTCTAATATCTTCCAAATAGTGACCAAGTTCAACAAATGAACTACAAACCTTCTCGCCTACCTAATAAGTAAATAATTCAATCTCAATTCTCAAATTTAACTGATTTATATAACCTGGGATTCTGAATTCTGATCAGAAAGAAACTCACTATCCATCAAGCATCCAGAATAAACTAAAAGTAATATGAAATCCAGTAGTATAGTTAAAGAAAACGTACATCTTCTGGATGACTTTGCGACGGGTTTCAGCCGAATACTTCGACCGCCAATCAACGACGTCCGCCTTGTTTGGCGTTGATCAGGCTGAGGCTGCGTATGCGTCCGATTGTCGGATTCCATAGTATAGAAATCGACGATCACCAAGAATTCAGTCGGGAATCGAACCCTAGGGGAGTTCCAATTATGGACGATTGGTCGGAACTTTCCCTGTTTGAATATTATTTTAATTACATTTCAGTGCCCAGAGTTCAATACATATCAATATTGCACCCCATTCCAAATTAGTTTTACAAAAAGATCCACTTAACTTATGCATTTTGATAAAAAAAAACTTGCGATAAGTTAAGATTCTTTCAAAAGTAGGCTGATGCATTTATCGTCCAATGAATGTGTGCAAAGATAGGGAAAAATTCGAGAAGAATATATAAATATTTGTAAAATGATGATATACAATTTTAATCGTTGATTATTATTAATTGAACGAATGAGATTTAATCTAAAATAAGTGTGAAATCCAACCATTCGTATTTTTTGCATATTCAAGTTCAAACGCCCAATTCAATTAAAACCAACTTAATATCAATCGTTGGATTAATCATTTCATGTGTTGATAAAAATCACAATTGTACACGTTTTAAAAAATATAGAAATTAATGAAAAAACGCGTGAAAGACACAAAGTTGTACAAATTCAAAAGGCTCGACATCAAAATGATATGCGATTAAAAATGTTGGAGGATTTCTTGTTTTGTATATATTTCGAGTAAATGCACATTTAGTAAGATCTCCTAAAAATAATAACTAAAAGACAATAGGTTAGAACATTATACATGAAGATATAATTAATGTGAAAATGAAGGAAATGGAAGGTCATTTTACATTTGCTCGTGACATTATACCTACCGTCTTCTGTTCATTTAAAACACAAACCAATCAAAATATACACCTAAGCACTCTTTTTTGTAATTTTTATGAAATTTAATTTCTAAAAAACTTGAAAATTGTCTTTAGATTTTA
>QZGG01002022.1:0-46976 GCA_006409495.1 Sedum album | reverse complement strand
GGCTTTTCTGGCGACCTAATCTCAATGATCAATTGCATCGGGCGAAAAGTTAATTGAGAATCAATCGAGAACTAGACGAAGTTTCGTAATCCGATGAAGAGCTTTCTGAGATGCTCAAAAGTGAGATATCGGACATCAAAACTGACACGGCGGAAGCTTTAAGGGAATCGCAAGCGCGAAACCCGATGATAAAGTTTCCTGGAATCCTCCAGGTTGACGAGAGTCCACCTAATTAAAGGGAATCCACCTAATCGTTGAGAAAACTCAATTGGTTATTGATCAAAGAGTATGATTACATGAAAGTAAGACTTATATAGAAAAAGATAATACACAGTTTTTCCAAATCTAAAGAGTTGGATTAACCCAAAATCTTGAAATTCTTCCTATATCAGACACTCCCTCAAAGAATTCGACCCGAGTTCTCTTCAAAAAGAGAAGCTTTAACGCGCCACTTCTCAGCTGCTACCCTCGAACCATTGCAGTAGCGTCTAGGCCAATCCTAGAAGTAGGTAAAACTTTGATATTAAAATATCAGTGATAAAAGTCAGGATAAAGCCTGCTCTGATACCAATAACGCGGAACGGAAGCTTAAAGGGAATCGCAAAGCGCGAAATCTGAAGATAAAGTTTCCTGAAATCCTCCGGTTGATGGGAGTCCACCGGTAATTAAAGGGA
This sequence comes from Sedum album, assembly GCA_006409495.1. Classification (NCBI taxonomy): domain Eukaryota; kingdom Viridiplantae; phylum Streptophyta; class Magnoliopsida; order Saxifragales; family Crassulaceae; genus Sedum; species Sedum album. Next base: position 46,302 of record QZGG01002022.1, on the reverse strand, counting down.
ATCCACCCTAATCTTTGAGAAAACTCAATTGATTTTATTGATCAAATGATGATGTTTACATGAAAATTAAAGAACATATATAAGAAAAGATAATACAAAGTTTTCCAAATCTAAAGATGTGTAACCCAATTTGAAATTCTTCCTACATCAAAACCATCCTCCTTAACCTAATCTCTCAAAGCAAACCATCTAAAATCCCCACCCTCCTCAGATGCTAGATTTTGATGAAAGCTTTGGTGATAAGGTGGTGCTTGAATTGGAACAGGTGGATTTCGAGTCAGCATTCAAATGTAGCCGAGTTGATAGTCGAAATATCAGGGGAAAGAGTGCTTGAAGGTTTAGATATGAGGATGGTGTTGCTAGAAGAATATGTGCAGCAAAGAAGTGCACCGAGAGGTAACAACAGATTATATCTCAGTTGTTTTTTCATCATCTTTATTCTCTGATGGGGAGAATCTAAGGATAATGGAAAGAAGGATTCTAAAAATGAGTTTTTAAGCCCAAGTAATATTGACAATAGCTATGCTCATGGTGTTCGACAAAAATGAAAATGAGGTGTTAAGTTCTTTTTGCGCCTGCAAAACCTCCAGATCGAATCTTAAATGGAACTGAAATGCATGGTTATAATTTGGTAGTAGAGATGTTATTTGTTGTGGCAGTTGGGCTATCAAATTTTAGCGTCTCTTCAATCAAAAGAGTGAATTAAGAGACAACAACAAGGAACTCTGCTGAATTATTGGTTAGAATGCTTATAAAGGTGTTGTACCCTGAGTCACATAGTGTCAAGGTTCAAATTATGCGTGCCAGTTTATTGATCATAGCCTTGATTATTTGAAAAAGCCTTTATAATTTAAAGAGAGAAAGAGTATAGGGAAAACATGGATTCTAAGTTGCAGAGGATGTAAATGGTGGCTGTTGGTGTTGGATAACTTTTCAAAGTTCAGCTCTCTCTTTTATCCAAAGTGGCGGCATGTGGAGTTTTATATAAGTTTGGAGTTTGGTTTGCAATTACTTTAAGGATGCTCACTTGATTCCTATTAGTCATTTGATATTCTCGAATAGTCGAAAGTAATTCTGCTTTTACGAGACCATCAGCGAAACCGCCAGAAGGATCTGAGAATATTTACAAGAGCAAAATGTATATAAGATTGGAAGTTTTATGGGGAGGGACTTATAGTCCATGCATAATAAGGCAGTGGCCAATGACAATGTGGACATCTCTGCTTTGGATCTTGTGACAATGAGCAGTCAAATGCTATTTTGGTATGAATCATAATGTCAACGTTCTAATTTCATGTGATTTCGAGACTTGGAGTCGGTACAATGATAATGGACAATTGCTCAGCAAGGTGAATTTGAGATGCTTTGTGGTTCTAAGGAAGTAGCTTCTAATGTCCGTTTAATTCTATCAAAATGTAGAATTTTTGCACCTTAATATCTCAAGGTCAGGGTGATGGTTTTACTATGGGTGATGTTCCAAATTTGTGTGCAATATAAGCTCAGAGAAAATATGAGGTGAAGATCAAAGTTACGAAAGGAATGTGATGTTTGCATGTAGTTTAGAAGGCTACATGGTTGAATGAAATGGTTGTAACAAGTTCAGCTTGCTTTCTAGTTGAAGCTTGGTTCATTATAGGCAGGGGTATTACAATTTGTGGAGGTTGTTGGCACGGAAAGTAAGGGTCATAGAGAAACTTACATTGATTATGAGACTTGGAAAAATATTTTTCTGGTAAAAGAGATTTTGTTTTGACAGTAAATCACGGTGATGATTGAAGTGTAGATTTTAGGGTAGTATTATGGAAATACTTATCCTAGTTACGCGTCAGACACATTTATAAATCGAGTGACCTCGAGTCGAACCCAAGAGAAGAGATGATAGTTAACTAGTTAAGAATTACTTAAACTTGCTTAAACACAAAAGATTTGGGGGTTGTAGATTGAAGTATGATTGGTATTAATAAAGTAAAGAAAAGTGATCAAGGACTTCTACTTCACCTAGGACATAGGAGAGTTTAAAACACTCAAATTCTAGCACAAATCACATTTAGTTTGAATTCTTATGGGTACTCATCATATCTTCCAAGTTCAACTCTCGTTCATCCTTGGAGATTTAGATGAGCGCTAAAGGTTTAATTCTCAAGCTCTTGCTCTATTTGAATCACATGGAATTCAAGTGCAACCTCAAGCTCTCGCTCTATGGAAAGGCACTCAAACTCAACATCACCTAGCCTATCACTAAGAGGAATTTCGTCTCATGGCGCACAAATTAACTCTCAAAAGAACATTTGATATAGTTACTAACATCGTAGGGTTCAATCGTCATCAAACCATAGGAAGTTAATTTCAAGCTTTGACACACTTGCTTTCGGCAAACACTTGGCATGCATCATTATGAACAAGTAACTACAAACTAAGATTCAACTAAATGTAATTCAATTGCATAGAAAGAGTATACACATCATCCAAATCTAGGGGATCCTATGATCCCAATCACATGAACAAACTACCTAACATGACTACAAATGTAAACAAACTAATCAAATGGAAATGAATTAACATGATAAAGAAAGAAAGGTAGAAATGTTAGGAGATGTTGATCTTCAAGTCTTTACTTTACTTCATCATCTTTTGATCCACGGACTTCTTTAGATGTATGGAATATTGAACTTCCAAGGATCCCTCCGAAATGGCTTAGATCCCTATTTATACCATGGAGTAAATCTGAGTTTTTGAAACAATTGTCCGAGCAGCCTCCTAGCTCGGTGGAGAAAGAGTATTACAAGGCTCAAGTGTCCTCGACAGAGTTCAGCTTCCTTGGTCGAACAGCCTATTTGCTCGGTAGAGCAGGATTTTACCTTGGCCGAGCAGAAGCTACTGACTTTTGATGTATCAATTTTATCACACTGCTCGGGAGAGCAAAGAGCTGTCTCAGGGCCTGCTCGGCCGAACAAGGGTGGCATGGTCTGAACTCTTATGTACCTGGCCGAGCAGACAATATCTCGGTCGAGCAGGAGTCTTTCTGAGTTCGAAGTATCAGTTTTGATGTGTTGTTCGGCCGAGCAACCTTCTTTGCACATCCTTGCTCGGCCTAGGACCTCCTTGCCCAACCAAGGACTTCCTTGCTTGGCCAAAGGACTTCCTTGCTTGACCGAGGATCTCCTTGTTTGACCGAGGATCTCCTTGTTCAACTCGAACAAGTAGTCTCCTATGGCTTCTTTTGTGCACTTTGTTTGAATTCGCTCTCTTTTGCACTTGATAGCTCCATGATTATACTTTTGAATAAATCCTAAAATAAGCATGAGAAGTATCAATTCTTCATAAATAATCGAAACAAACAAGAATCAAAGGTAGGATGCGTTCAAATGTTAGTATATTTGCACGCTATCAAACACCCCACAATTAATCCTTGTCCGTACGAATAAGTAAGCACATAAATGATGAAGTATAAATGCTCAAAAATATATGGAAGTGTCAATGAGGTAGCATTTCATAAGGATGTGAAGATCATGCAACAATCATCCTATCATTCTAACCCTAAATCCTAAGGAAAGAAAATGCAAGTTCAACTACTCCTAACTCACTTTTGTAGGCATCACGGATGCATTTAGCGTATGCATCAAACCTTTAAACCCCTAGGCTGCCCTAGTGGACGAGTTATAGTCTCGTGAGAGTTTTCCAAGAGAGAGTACTCGCAAATCCCGTTCACAATCATCCATTAAACAATGCATACCAATCAAGTGTTTGCTAAGCAAGAGTTTGTTCATTTAAAGCTCAATAAGCTATGGAATTTTGCATTTCACTCATGTCACACAACTTTTCAAGAATCATATCATTCTTCACGTGCAAACATTTGAAGCCTCGACACCTTAACTAGCAATCACCAAATTCACCGTTTTACTACATTTCAATACATAAATCATAAAGAGAAGTTTAGCACACATGATGGATTGTTGATGGAGCGTATTTATACGATCCATTTCATCGCAAATTCCCATCACTTGACTACATATTTTCATATATTATTTTACTTTTTGTGAATGATTTATGTTATAGGTGTATCAAGAACATTTTGACAATTTGTCGCAATTACAAGTCAACAAAAGCAAGAGGATCTGATTTTTTATCATTCCGCGGAGGCTACTGGATTATTGAGCGCGGAGGGTATTGAATTATGGATAAAGTCTTTATGGTCCGCGGATGAAAATAGCTCAGGGTCCGCGTATGGTCACATACGCGGAGGCTTCTGCATTTTTACCGCGGAGGCTTCTGCATTTCCCTAAAATAGTTCAGGGTCCGCGGATGGAAATCCTTCAGGGTCCGCGGCAGTTCCAGATTTAGCAAATTGCATTTATCACCAACTTTGGAAATGAGGAAGGATTAAATACGAGGCTCATGGGAATGTGACGAGATAATTGGACATTTATGATGAAAATGCAGTATAAAAGGAGGTGACAACAAGCTACCAAGAAAATTCATTCTAGCAAAAATCCACCTTACATTACACTCATTTTCTACACCATTTTGGAGATCTCTTGCAAGGTTGAAGATTCTGGATTTTTGGAGACAAAGTCAGCTCAATCTAAGGCCGTAGTGACAGCGGAGAAGGATAAAAGAAGACTCATCTTCATCACCAAAATTTGTGAAACAATTCTTACTTCAAACTCATTTATTTTTATTGTGTTTTGCCATGGATATTATGTGTAACTAAACTCACCAATTTGGGGAGTTGTTTGTTAACATGTCTTGATGATTATCACACATGATTATTCTTATGTGAATTTTATTATAATTCTTTGTGCAAATAACATGCTTGTATGTTAGTTTAGAGTAGCCTAGCGGTGAACTATATTAACATGTCTTGTGTGATGCTTGTTTGATTATTTTCTAGTCAAGCCTAGCGGTGTAGCTAGTTTATAATTTATTCATGCTATTGTCATCTTCTTGAGAACTTAGCGGTTAATAGAAGATAAGGATTTTCTATAGAATTATTTACATATTATCTTAGCGGATGTATGTTTGTTGTGTCTCTAGCGGGAACAACTATATAAAATTCATATGATTGTTATATGTGTGGTAATTATTTTGTGTTGCAAACAACTCCCTGAATTGATTGTTGACATATATATTTTTATATTTTATTTGTTGAAGCATAAAAAACAATTCTTTGAAACCCCCCTTTTTATATTTTTAGAATAATTATACTCTAGAATTAAATTGCTCTCTTTTGGGTTCGACCCTACTTGCCGCTTGCTAGCTTGTAGGATTTATTATAAATTTAAGTTTGACGCACTCAACGACGTGCTCGTCAAATTTTGGCGCCGTTGCCGGGGAGAGCATAATCTAGGATAGAGTATTTTTTTATTGTTTGTATTTTATTTTATTATATTTTGTGATTATTTTCTGTATTTTTACTACTTTTCAAGATGTCTAATGCAGGAGATATGAACGAAATTAATGGCTCGATCAATAATCAAGGAGAAAACAATTTGCCACAAGTAGTACCGCCTTATTTTGAGGAGCCCGAACAAGAATTTAATAGAAGGCGTAGAGCAGCGGCACGTTTAAGAGCCGCTATGCAAGGAAATAATGATGGACATGGGCAAAATGTTGGAGATAATGCTGCTCAACCACAATATGTTGCACCTAGGGCTCCAACCATGAAGGAGCTTTCCACACCGGTGATTCGAGATCAACCATGGTGTATTAATTCCAATCCCGAGGAAGATAATTTTGAGATTAAATTGGGAGTTGTTCACCATCTCCCAAAATTTGGAGGATTACCGGGAGAAGTTGCTATGCGGCACCTACAAAAATTTACGGGGGTTTGTCAAACTCTTAGACCATACGCCGCATCGGAGGAAAGGTTCAAACTAAAATTGTTTCCTTTAAGTTTAACTGACCTTGCGGAAAATTGGTTTTTGTCTTTGCCTTCAGGGAGTATTCAAACTTGGGATCAAATGCAAAAGAAATTTTTGGATAAATACTACCCTCCCGCAAGAGCTAACAAAGTACGAAGAGAGTTGTCTACTATTCGACAAGGTCCAACCGAGTCGACATATGACTACATGGAGAGGTTCAACACTTTGGAGCAAAGTTGTTGCAATTTGGGTGTACCGGAAACAATGCTAGTGGAATATTTACTTGATGGATTGAGACCACTTGAGAGGATGTTATTGGATGCCGCAGCGGGCGGAACGGTTTTAAACTTAACACCTACGGAGGTGCGTGAATTAATTGCCGAAACCGCGGAGAGTGCGCGTTTTAGAGAAGAAAATGGTAGAAGGGATGACACCTCACGGTTGAAGAATGTGTCACATGTGGATTCTAACAATAGTCAATTGGCCAATGAAATGAAAGAGCTTAAGGAGATGATGAAGAAAATGATGGGTGGCCAAACAAGTGGAGCAAAGCAATGTGAGTTTTGTGGAGCAATTAATCACAAAACGGATGAGTGTCCCACACTACATGAGGATGAGTCGCTCGAGGTGAATGCGCTAGGAGGATATCAAAATTTCAACAATAGACAAGCACCGAGACAATTTGGACTAGCAGCAAATGGTTATAGCTGGAAAAATGAAGGAGGATTTCAGAACAACCAAGGACAAAATCAGCAGAATACATATCGTCCTCCTTTTCAACAACAAGAAAGGTTTAACCCAAATGGAAATTATCCCCAAAGAAAGACCTACAACCAAGGAAGCTCAAGTAAACCATTGGAAGATGTGGTGAAAGACGTGAACGCGATGAAAGATATGATGAAGGATGTGACAGCAAATCAAATGAGAACTGATAGCGCAATCCAAGAGCTAACAAAAACAATGTCACAAGTAGTCTCTACCATAACCGAGCTCAAAAGTGATCGAGGAAAGCTACCATCACAATCAATTCCCAATCCTAAAAGTAACATAAGTGCCATGACATTGAGGAGTGGAAGAAATGTAGAAAACAAGCAAGAAAATGATAATTTGAAAAGCTGTCCAGAAGGATCCGCGGTGGCTGAGGAATTATCAGGCGCGGAGGCTGAAGATATATTGGAAAATGATGTACCGTCCGCGGATAAAAATGGCTCAACGTCCGCGGGTAAAGCTGAGGTAAATCTGAATTTTCCGATTTCTAATCCTCTTCCATTTCCAATGCAGATGAAAAAGTCTAAGAAGAGCTTAGCAATGGATAAGGAACTTTTGGAATTATTTAGCAAGGTGGAAATCACCATTCCATTACTTGACGCGGTAAAGCAAATACCGAAGTATGCGAAGTTTCTTAAAGACTTATGCACGAACCGAAAGAAACCGAGCCATGAGCACGTAAGCTTGAGGAAGAATATCTCAGCAATTCTACAATGCAAGGTAGCACAAAAACGCAAGGACCCAGGTACATTTAATATATCATGTATCATTGGTAATGTTAGAATCGATAATTGCATGCTTGATTTAGGTGCTTCGATAAATGTATTGTCGTATTCTTTATTTCAAGCTTTAAGTATCGGTCCTTTGAGGCCTACTGACCTAACTATTCAGCTAGCGGATCGATCGTGCACTAAACCCGAAGGTATGCTAGTTGATGTGTTAGTGCGTGTAGGGAAGCTTGTGTTTCTTGCAGATTTTTATGTGATGAAAATGGAGGATGAGGGTGCTAAAGATACCTCGAGAGTGCTGCTAGGAAGACCATTCATGGCTACGGCAAAAACAAAAATTGATACATCTACGGGAGATCTTTCTATGGAGGTAGATGGGGAGGTGGTGCGCTTCAATATTTACAAGTCAATGCAATATCCACCGGACAACGCCGAGATACATGCTTTAGATATCATTGATGATGTGGTACTTGATTCGGATGTCGCCAATGGAAAAGATGCATTAGAGCTAATCATTCGGGAGGCAATACACAATGAAGAAGATTGCAAAAGCTTCATCCTTGATACTAGAGAAGTAGTACAATTGCTACGAGAAATGCCAAATATTTCTCCAAGGTATGAACCGTATTCACTTAATTCTATTAGTGCTACTAACTCGGTTTCATCTAGTGCGCAGATTTCTACGACCGAATTGAAGCCTTTACCGGATCATTTGAAGTACATCTACCTAGGAGAAGGTGAGACGCTACCGGTGATTATCAAGAAGGGACTTGAGACGCATCAAGAAGACAAATTAATGCATGTGCTTAAAGAAAATAGGACGGCAATTGGATGGACTTTAGCCGACATCAAGGGAATAAGTCCAACCGTTTGTATGCACCGGATTTTACTTGAGGAAGGAGCAAAACCCGTGAGACAACCTCAAAGGCGTTTGAACCATTGATGATGGAGGTTGTTCAAAAAGAAGTGCAGAAATTATTGGACGCCGGAGTAATTTATCCTATCTCGGATAGCGAATGGGTAAGTCCTATACACGTCGTGCCAAAGAAAACGGGAATAACGGTGGAGACAAATGATAAGGGAGAGCTTGTACCAAAGCGAGTTCAAAATGGATGGAGAATGTGTATCGATTATAGGAAGCTAAACGCAGCAACACGCAAGGATCATTTCCCACTTCCATTCATCGACCAAATGCTAGATCGGATAGCGGGTAAGCCTTATTTTTGTTTTCTCGATGGATTTTCAGGTTATAACCAAATTCCCATAGCGCCGGAGGATCAAGAGAAGACAACATTCACATGCCCAGTAGGTACATTTGCGTTTCGACGCATGTCTTTTGGTTTATGCAATGCACCGGGTACGTTTCAACGCGTTGTTATGAGTATTTTTTCAGATTTATTGAATGATTGCGTTGAGGTATTTATGGATGATTTTACCGTCTACGGAAATGCTTTTGATGAGTGCTTGCATAATTTAGAAAAAGTTCTTAAGCGTTGCATTGATATGAATTTGGTCTTGAATTATGAAAAATGTCATTTCATGGTCACACATGGTGTTGTGTTAGGACATATTATTTCTGAAAAAGGTATCCAAGTAGATGGAGCAAAAATTGATTTAATTCGTGGATTACCTTACCCTATTGATGCACGCGGTATCAAGTCTTTCCTAGGACATGCAGGATTTTACCGTCGATTCATTAAGGATTTTTCGAAGATTGCATTACCACTAACCAATTTATTGCAAAAGGACATTCCATTTGTGTTTGATGAAAAATGCAAGGTTGCATTCGAAGAACTAAAAATGGCACTGGTTAGTGCACCCATTATTCAAGCACCGGATTGGACGCAACATTTTGAAATAATGTGTGATGCTAGTGACTATGCTATTGGAGCGGTGCTTGGACAAAAGAAGGACAAGAAGCCGGTGGTGATACAATATGCCTCAAAAACATTGGATGTTGCACAAAGAAATTATTCCACCACCGAGAAGGAGCTCTTAGCCATTATTTTTGCTCTTGAAAAATTCCGTTCTTATTTACTTGGAGCTAAAGTGATTATTTTTTCTGATCATGCAGCAATTAGGTACTTGATGTCCAAGAAAGAGTCAAAACCGAGGCTTATAAGATGGATTTTACTACTACAAGAGTTTGACGTGGAAATCAAGGACAAGAAGGGAATTGAAAATACGGTGGCGGATCATTTAAGTAGAATAATCACGAAGGATGATGGCTTGACTATTAGAGAAACTTTTCCCGATGAACATCTTTTTGCCATACACGCAAGAACACCATGGTATGCTAACTTAGTTAACTACTTGGTGGGAGGTAAGTTTCCTACTTATTTTTCTAGTGCACAAAAGATGAAACTCAAGCATGATTCTAGATATTTTATTTGGGATGATCCTTATTTGTGGAGAATTGGTGCGGATCAAATTGTTAGGAGATGTGTGCCGGAAAATGAAATTCCATCTATTTTATCTTTTTGTCATGAGCATGCTTGTGGTGGACATTTTGGTCCAAGGAGAACCGCTAGAAAAATTCTTGATAGTGGTTTCTTTTGGCCTCATTTATTTAGAGATGCGTATGATCATTGCAAAAAATGTGATAGATGCCAAAGGGTGGGAAATATTAGTGCTAGAAATGAAATGCCTCAAATGCCTATTATTGTTGATGAAGTGTTTGATATATGGGGTATTGATTTTATGGGTCCATTTCCAAGTTCATTCGGTTATCAATACATCTTGGTGGCGGTAGACTATGTTTCCAAATGGGTGGAAGCAAAGGCTACTAAAACCGATGATGGGAAAACCGTGGTGAACTTTTTGCGTACTAACATTTTTTGTAGGTACGGAGTGCCTAAGGCGGTAATTAGCGATCAAGGGACACATTTTTGTAATAGATCGGTTGCATCAATATTCAAGCAATACGGAGTTCATCACCGAGTTTCTACGGCATACCATCCTCAAACAAATGGACAAGCGGAGGTGTCTAATAGAGAGATCAAATCAATTCTAGAAAAAATGGTTAAACCGTCGAGAAAGGATTGGTCTATTAGGTTGGACGAAGCATTATGGGCATATAGGACCGCATATAAGACACCGATTGGCACATCACCCTTTCGACTAGTGTATGGAAAGGCTTGTCACCTACCGGTTGAAGTGGAACACAAAGCTTATTGGGCAATCAAAAAATGCAACTTTGATTTGGATGGAGCGGGGATGGAGAGAAAGCTACAACTTAATGAGCTAGAGGAGTTGCGCTTAGAAGCTTATGAGAGCCAATTGGACTACAAGGCGCGGACAAAGTTTTATCACGATAAATTCATCATGAGACGTTCATTTGAAGTTGGGCAAAAGGTACTTCTATTTTCCTCACGATTGAAATTGATGCCCGGAAAGTTACGTTCACGTTGGACGGGTCCTTATACGGTGACAAGGGTGTTCAATAATGGAGCAATAGAGATTAAAAAAGCTAATACCGAGGAAAGATTTGTGGTAAATGGACATAGACTAAAGAATTATCAAGATGGAGGTGAGAAGCTTGAGGAAGAAGTACCGTTGGACGAACCAATCATCGCCAACTAAAGAGGTACCGTCGAGCCAACGACGTAAAACAAGTGCGCTCATCGGGAGGCAGCCCGATTTTAGTTAGAATTTATTTTTAGTTGTTTATTTTAATTAGTTTATGTGATATTAGATAACGGCACTCTTTTAGTGCAATGATTTCATGATTCCAGCAAACCCTCAGCGATTAAAATTCATTCACCCTCTGTGGAAACCTACTGTGAAGCTGAATTTCGATCCCGATGGCCGATGAAGGAGTGTTGAGAGCTCGACATGGGGCGAAGCAATGCAATATCACCTGAGTGCATGCCTAAGCCGTATGGTGTCACTAGGGGAGTACTATCTTCTATCACATTTAACACATGTATTTATTTTATTTTATTTTATTTTGTGTCTTGCATGTTTCTCATCTTAACGCTAGAATTGTACCGTGGGGACACGGTTCGGTTCAAGTGTGGGGTGGGAAAGTTAGTTGTCGTGTCAGCACGTTTCTTTTATTCGCATGCATTTAGTTTATTTTGAGCACGTTTAATTTTCACATGAGTTGTCGTAAGAATTTTGTTGCATGATGTGATGTGATGAATGTTGGATTTATGATTGATGTTCACCTTCATGATATTTTGATCTTCATGTTTGCATATCTGCTAAAATGTTGTGATGCAATGACTCGATATATACTTTTTGTCTTTGAGTTGAAATGTTTTTCAGAATTTGAGTTGATAGAAAACGTCTTAGAGGGACTTGGCACTCGTTCGATGGTTCAAAGGAAAAATCTTTACTACGCGTTGAATTTGTGGAGGTCGGCACGCTTAAAAAAAAAAAAAAGATTTTTATTACAATTCTAACAAATACCGAGGGTTAGGAAGGTAAGTTCCCCCTTGAAAGTATTTGTTGGAAAGTAATATATATAAAAAAAAAAAGGTATATCAACCAAGTTTCATCACGTGCCGGAGAAAGCAATTCAACGCGGAAAAATTCATGATTACCTTGAGCTGGAAAATGAGGCTAGGAGTCTAAAGAAAAGACAATCTTCTATCAATTCAACTGAAAGCATAAAATTCAAAGGTAACTTGTATTATTCGAGTTTCTTGATTGAACACTTTGTGGTAGTATGCTTGCATGATTTGATAAGTTAATTGGAGTGAACATCCTGATTAAATTCGATTTTTATCATTGTCACTGTGTCGACTGAGTGTTAAAATATCTAGAACTTGTTCTTGTTCGGGACGAACAAGAATAAGTGTGGGGTGGTTTGATGGAGCGTATTTATACGATCCATTTCATCGCAAATTCCCATCACTTGACTACATATTTTCATATATTATTTTACTTTTTGTGAATGATTTATGTTATAGGTGTATCAAGAACATTTTGACAATTTGTCGCAATTACAAGTCAACAAAAGCAAGAGGATCTGATTTTTTATCATTCCGCGGAGGCTACTGGATTATTGAGCGCGGAGGGTATTGAATTATGGATAAAGTCTTTATGGTCCGCGGATGAAAATAGCTCAGGGTCCGCGTATGGTCACATACGCGGAGGCTTCTGCATTTTTACCGCGGAGGCTTCTGCATTTCCCTAAAATAGTTCAGGTCCGCGGATGGAAATCCTTCAGGGTCCGCGGCAGTTCCAGATTTAGCAAATTGCATTTATCACCAACTTTGGAAATGAGGAAGGATTAAATACGAGGCTCATGGGAATGTGACGAGATAATTGGACATTTATGATGAAAATGCAGTATAAAAGGAGGTGACAACAAGCTACCAAGAGACAATTCATTCTAGCAAAAATCCACCTTACATTACACTCATTTTCTACACCATTTTGGAGATCTCTTGCAAGGTTGAAGATTCTGGATTTTTGGAGACAAAGTCAGCTCAATCTAAGGCCGTAGTGACAGCGGAGAAGGATAAAAGAAGACTCATCTTCATCACCAAAATTTGTGAAACAATTCTTACTTCAAACTCATTTATTTTTATTGTGTTTTGCCATGGATATTATGTGTAACTAAACTCACCAATTTGGGGAGTTGTTTGTTAACATGTCTTGATGATTATCACACATGATTATTCTTATGTGAATTTTATTATAATTCTTTGTGCAAATAACATGCTTGTATGTTAGTTTAGAGTAGCCTAGCGGTGAACTATATTAACATGTCTTGTGTGATGCTTGTTTGATTATTTTCTAGTCAAGCCTAGCGGTGTAGCTAGTTTATAATTTATTCATGCTATTGTCATCTTCTTGAGAACTTAGCGGTTAATAGAAGATAAGGATTTTCTATAGAATTATTTACATATTATCTTAGCGGATGTATGTTTGTTGTGTCTCTAGCGGGAACAACTATATAAAATTCATATGATTGTTATATGTGTGGTAATTATTTTGTGTTGCAAACAACTCCCTGAATTGATTGTTGACATATATATTTTTATTCATATTTTATTTGTTGAAGCATAAAAAACAATTCTTTGAAACCCCCCCTTTTTATATTTTTAGAATAATTATACTCTTGACTTAAATTGCTCTCTTTTGGGTTCGACCCTACTTGCCGCTTGCTAGCTTGTAGGATTTATTATAAATTTAAATTTGACGCACTCAACGACGTGCTCGTCACCCCGCAACGATTTGATAACCTTAGAAACCTGGCGATTTAACTACACCACATATGTGACTGATCGCACACATAACATGACCTTGTCCACCACCCCCTTGAAAAACCTATCTCTAGAAGAATTTCCTCCAAAATGTGTCACTCGATCATGTCGAACACTTTGCACAAATCTACCTTCAGGAACACATATGCCTTACCACTCCCTCTATATTATTTGATAAAATGAGACAGCTCGTGGGCCATCAAAATATTAATAGAGGCGATCATTCCCGTGTTGAAAGCACTATGCGCCTCCGAAATTATCCGCCCCAACAAAAATTTCAGCCTATTAGCTAATACTTTGACACTATTCTCAAAACAATATTGCATAAACTAATCAGGCAGAAGTGTTGCATCTATTTCGCTCCGTGCCACTTTGAGATAAGAAGTATATTAGTAACATTTTAAATTCCAGGACTAGTTGATGATAGAGCACTTTTGTATGCTGTTTTAAGTCCTTTACACTGCTTAGATTCTAACATATTTTAGTATAAGATTACGCTTTTGGTGTAGTTTTGTATCTCAGGTTTAAAAGAAGAGTTAGAACAAAAATGCAACGAGAAGGCTGAATCTGGGAACAAAAGACAACAAAGTGACAAAGAGCCAAAGGCCAACTAGCGCGCGAGTAGTGTGGCGCGCGAGTGTGGGTCGCGCACATCAGAGCAAAATGATGACGTCAGCAATCAGCGAAATATCAGGAGCGATGATGTCATCACACGCAAAGAATATTTCTAAGTTCGGTTTTTGGAGATCAAGATATTTCCAAACCTGATTTTTAGAGATAAATATGATTTCCTACAGATTTTCTTGCCTTATAATTCGTGGAAACCCTATGAGGCAAGAGTATAAATACCAAGCTTCATGGAAATCACAAAAGAGCGATTTTAGAGAGGAGATCAGCTGCGCAGATAGAGAGCGAGCGCGCTGCCGACGCGAGCAAGAGACGCATCATTCAGATTTGTTATTTACTTTAGTTGTCTAATATTTATTCTTGAGACGTACACATTCAGTATGAGTAGCTAACTTACTGAATTCGGTTTGGATTCAGATCTATGAATAATATGTTTTGAGGTTTTGTTGTTAAATTGCATGATAAGTTTAGTATTATTATTCCAAGCTCAATTGCATGATAATTAGGTTAGACAATTAAGCAAAGCCTTGCACCGCAGACTTAGTTGTAGAATCTGTTGTCTATCGTTAAACTATCAGAAGTACGTGACTGTGAATGATAGAAGTAACACTAGAATAGTCGACAGCTACCTTGACCGGATTCGTGGTTGACTAGACTAGAATTGAATAATAATATTGATAGAGCACAGTTGTACGCTACTTTAAGTCCTTTACATTGCTTATATTCTAACATATTTCAATATAAGATTACGCTTTTGGTGTAGTTTTGTATCTCAGGTTTAAAAGAAGAGTTAGAATAAAAACGCAACAAGAAGGCTGAATCTCGAGCAAAAAGACAACAAGGTGACAACAAGGGACAGAAGACCACTAGCGCGCGAGCACCATGGCGCGCGAGTGAGGGTCGTGCAGAAGATAGCAAAACGTTGACGTCAGCAGACAACGAGATATCAGGAGCGATGACGTCATCATGCGCAAAGAATATTTCTAAGTTCGGTTTTTGGAGATTACATATTTCCTAAGCTGATTTTTAGAGATAATGAAGATTTCCTACAGATATCCTTGCCTAAATATTCGTGGAAACCCTAGGAGGCAAGACTATAAATACAAAGCTTCAAGGAAATCACAAGTGTGCGTACTTAGAGAGCTGGACACGGAGCAGACGAGAGAAGAGCAGAATTCTGGCGAGATTGTGTGCGCGAGCTGTCACGCGAGCCTGCCGATGCACCTCATCAGATTTGTCTTGTTATTTTAGTTGTTCTATAATTATTCTTGAGATGTATTCATTCAGTATGTCTAGCTAACTTACTGAATTCGGTTTGGATTTGAATCTATGAATGATATGTTTTGAGGTTTTGTTCTTAAATTGCATGATAAAGTTTAGTATTATTATTCCGACTCAATTGCATGATAATTAGGTTAGACAATTAAGCGAAGCCTTGCACCGCAGACTTAGTTGTAGAATCTACTATCTATAGTTAAACTATCAGAAGTACGTGACTGTGAATGATAGGAGTAACACTAGAATAGGCATTAACTACCTTGACCGGATTCGTTATTGACTAGACTAGGTTGAGTAATAATATCATACGGACCTTGACCGGAATGTATGTGTAGGTTATTAAGCTGTGACAGGACCTTAACCTACATGATCAGTACATCGTGTATCTTTAGTGACCGAGGATAAACATAGAAATTCATAGTGAAGAATCTGAACCGAGCTCATCTCTTGCATCTTTATTCACATCTTTTATACTTGCTGTCTGTGTGTGCGCCAGTTGTACTTGCGCAACAGTTTTCTTTCTTTTAATTGTTTTCACTCACAACCCCAATCTTTAGTTTGTAGTTGAAAGGCGACTTCTCACCGTTCCCTGTGGATTCGACCCCAGCTTACCAAGACTATACTAGTAGGAGAGCCGGGACAAATTTGCAGCACTCAACGACGTGCTCGTCAAATATCAACGGACCTTGACCGGAACGTATGTGTAGGTCATTAAGCTGTGACAGGACCTTAACCGGCGTGAACTTTATATCATGTATCTTTAGTGACCAATGATAGACATAGAAATTCATAGTGAAGAATCTGAATCGAGCTCATCTCTCTAGATTTTATTAACATCTTCCGTAACTGCTGTCTGAGTGTGCGCCAGTTCCACTTGCGCAACAGTTTCTTTTCTTTTAACTACTTTCACTCACAACCCCAGTTTTAGTTTGTAGATAAAAGAAGATTTCTCACCATTCCCTGTGGATTCAACCCCATCTTGCCAATACTATACTAGTAGGAGAGTCGGGACAAATTTGCAGCACTCAACGACGTGCTCGTCAGTTGACCCATTCATAATTTCCAACTCTTGACTACACACATCCTCCTTAACCATCTGCCATTATCTTTGATAATATAATGCTAAAAATCCCTCCAACCTTGGTGCTTTCGTCGGAGCCAGTTGTAATAGAGCTTGCTTAATTTCATCTATCCCAATCGGTACTAGTAGTGCTTCATTCATGCCTTCTGTAACTTTGTGATCCACATCTTGCAGCACCTCCTTCCAGTTAATAGTCTCGGACAGTAGCTACGATTTAAACACTTCATCAACATACTCCCACTGCACATTTACCATTTCTTGCTCAGTTCGACAGACCCGCCCATCCACTCCTCTTAACTCTGAGATGATAATAGTCTTTCTGCGCTTCGATGCATGTCATGAAAATACGTGCATAGCCATATTTATTCAAAACCCCCAATTTCTGAGCACACCTCCGAAGGATCTCAGCCAATGACACATTAGCTATTTTCGCTTCCGACCAAGCTTCTTCCACAACTGCCGCAAATTCATGATGGGAGCACCACACTACATAAGATCGAAATTGCTTAGCCGCACTTACCCCAACCTCTCCACGCAGACTAAGCATAAGGGGGTAATGATCTCAGAAGTATAAGCTACACCATGATTAACAATATCATTTAGAACTAATTCCCTCCATTTCACCGTGGCTAAGACATGATCCCGCCGAACCCGCAGCTCCATGTGATATTTATGCCGATTGGAGAACGTAAAAGGAGAGCCCACAAATCCAATGTCTATTAGCCCACACTCGTGAATGAGTTCCCTAAACGTTCTCATTCTACCAATATCTCTCGGCTTACCCCAAACATTCACCCTCAAACAATGTCTCATTAAAATCCCCAAAACCCGTCCATACTTCCTCACCTGAACCCTTCAAAGTTCTAAGCAACTCCCAACTCCCCTTACGCATATGAAGTGTGGATGCCCATAAAACAAGGTGGCTTTAAAGCTTCTATCCCCCTGGATCAACATATCGATAAGTGACGTGATGCGATTTAGCGGATAAATATTCCAACACGCAACTCAAAAGAATTTATAAAACTAGGGGTGACCTAGTGTCGAACCCAAGGGAACACTGGAGTTAAGCTATACTTTTAAAATCGATTACTAGTTTTCAAAATAGTTCTTAAGTGTTTTATTTATTTTAAAGGCAATGTTTAGAAAAAAGAGTTTTGTTATCAAATATAAAAACTATGACAATGATGAGAATCCCCCGCTAATACTTATGGTTTCACTCGAGCAAAATACAGATTATAGTTATGAATTTCCTTCTTGATGACAATTTAATCTAGAACGTATAGTTATATGATAATATAAATCCTCACTCCTGAATGTTGGATTTATATTATAGAATTTAGACTGAGTAGCATTAGCATACGAATCCTCACTCCCGAATGTTGGACTCGCACGTAAACATCTACTCGACTAGCTTCATTCCTCCCGGTGTTTTCACTAATCTATCCAAATATGCTTATTAATACATTCATGCACCAAATATACTCGCTGCTCCCGCTTTGCTAATATACTCGATCTAATGGTTGTATTGATTCCAAAATAGTCTAAGTTCACCTCCCGGTCCTTCCCTAGAAAATACTACTCGACCTACTCTTCTAGACGTTTTGTCAGGAACCTAGACGTAGTGCTCGGGTATAATTCAACACACATGATAGTCAAACAAGAATCGATTCATGTAAATTAGATAATCATGTTCTAGTTATTCATAAGCATTAGGGATTCATCAAATCCCCATCATAAGGAAACTACTCACTCATCTCGAGTGAGAATGAAAACATGTTCAAATGATGTAAATAAAACAAGAGTAAAAGCTTAGAAATTCTCAGTGATTGATGTTCCACGATCGAGTTCCAAGCTGCTGCTCCTCTCCTTGTTATCTTGAGTACAAAATGAAGTCGGATGGTCTTGTGTAATCCGAACGGTCCTCGAGCTTTCTCTAACTTTACCCACTTGGGTACTCAACTAATCTCAATCACTTGATCGGGTAGGGTCTCTCCCCTTCTCCCTTTGCTTGGTGTCTCTTGTGATGCTTTTATAGTGAAGAGTAATTAAAAGGGTCGAGTAGAATGAAAGGTCTAACTTATCCACTCGTATTAAATGGTCGAGTAAATGGAAAGTCTAGCTTATCCACTTGTATTAAATGGAGAGAGTCCATACGAAAAGTCTTGGTCACGTGAAGTGTTTTTACTCGGTCGAGTGACATGAGCCTTTGGCTTGTTTTAGCTCGAATCAAGTACTTTAGTACACTCGGTCTAAGGATTGCAGAAATGCTCCCAATTATGTCTGATTTAGGCTGAATTCATGTGCTTTTCCTCATATTTCCATGTACGCTCCTTCGTAAGGTGGAAATTGTGTTTTTGACCTGAAAAATTAATCAGAGTATCAAAAGTAATATATTTTACGTTCTAATCATGGGAAATAAGCATGAAAGTAGTGGGTTAAAATAGACATTTCTAACACTGATCAAACACCCCACACTTAATCCTTGTTCGTCCCGAACATGTATTAAGCTTATTTCTTACTTTTGAGATTTCTAAAGTTATTCTAATCCTAGTTCCCTGTCATAGAAAATCACGAATGCATTTAGCATATGCATTAACCCTTTAAACCTCTAGGCTTCCCTAGCGGACGAGTTTTAGTCTCGTGAGAGTTTTCCGATATCGGAATACTCACAAATCCTCTAAGCACATCATCCATTTATCGTATTCATTAACTTAGCTAGTCAATTTAACAAACATTCTTTTGCATTATTCTTTAATCAAAAACACTTCAAAGTATAGCTGATCATTCATGGCATGAGAAATCATTGAAAATCACTCCAAATCACGATAGTCATAAATTTCAACGTAACTCGAGCAATAAGAAACTAACCTTGATTTGACCTTACTCTTCATTTCGAACTTACACCGAAAATCACAAAGTAAAACACAATTTTCAAGAGGAGTTTCACCAAACCAATCACCTAGCGAGGGCTAGTCCATAAGGTCAAGGTCAAGAATTCTTGCTCAAGAAGTAGACTACACGTCGTAATCCATAAGAGTAGAGGAATTCCGGATGATTATGAGATATTTCATGAATTTTTCTCTCAAAAGCATGTCATGCCTACGTACATAAGTACAAGGATCGTCCTTAAGCAATTCTCAATGGTTATCACTCGACAGCTTCACTCGAGTCGCAAAATTATTTAGGCAATAGCAAGGACTTAAGTGGGAAAACAATTTTTTTCTTTCTTTTTCTTTTGTTTTGTCAAAGCGGATACTTTCAAGGGGAAATACTAGATATTTGAAATTTTATTTTCTTTCCTAACCCTCGGCAAATGCTCGACTTTATTGGATAACCCCACACTTAAGACCTGACTAGATGCCAAAATATTAACTCGAGCGTTACAACAAATGCTCCATATTACGAGTTATGCTTAAGGCACCTAAAGGCAATACAATAGCTTTATGAAATATTATCCATATTTTGTAAATTTCCTCTATGAAATTGGATAAAACTTTGCTTTTCTCAAGGTGTTATGTCAAAAATTTATAAAAAAAATCAAATTAGGCAAGCTCCTATGTTGAGTCACAAGAAATGAATTTTCTATCGTGAAAATCGTTCAATTCAAAAATTTTCAATTCATGAGTTTCTCAACAAACATTTTTAATAGAAGTGATAGAGCACAGTTGTACGCTACTTTAAGTCCTTTACATTGCTTATATTCTAACATATTTCAGTACAAGATTACGCTTTTGGTGTAGTTTTGTATCTCAGGTTCAAAAGAAGAGTTAGAATAAAAACGCAACAAGAAGGCTGAATCTCGAGCAAAAAGACAACAAGGTGACAACAAAGGACAGAAGATCACTAGCGCGCGAGTGAGGGTCGCGCAGAAGACAGCAAAACGGCGACGTCAGCAGACAGCGAGATATCAGGAGCGATGACGTCATCACGCGCAAAGAATATTTCTAAGTTTGGTTTTTGGAGATTACATATTTCCTAAGCTGATTTTTAGAGATAATGAAGATTTCCTACAGATATCCTTGCCTAAATATTCGTGGAAACCCTAGGAGGCAAGACTATAAATACAAAGCTTCAAGGAAATCACAAGTGTGCGTACTTAGAGAGCTGGACACGGAGCATGAAGGGCCCGCTGCTCTGCAGAGGATTGATTACGCACTTCTTACGTGCGCTACATATGTAGCCATGGATGGAGGAGCACACCATAGTACGGGCTG
The DNA here is from genome assembly GCA_006409495.1 of Sedum album. NCBI lineage: Eukaryota > Viridiplantae > Streptophyta > Magnoliopsida > Saxifragales > Crassulaceae > Sedum > Sedum album. The sequence goes on along the minus strand of QZGG01002022.1, from coordinate 25,527 downwards.
AGTACCTGACGCGCCAGAAGATGCGCCTGTACAAGGGTATTAAGGTTCGTGCGGATGGTACCGCGTACTGGCGCTATCGGCGCGGATTGGAGAACTACAGAGTTGTGCCAGTTGAGGTCGCGCCAGAGGTAGTGGCGCAGATCAGAGCGTGCGCAAGCCGAGTCCAGCGCACAAGGCGCTAGCGCACAAGTACTGATTGATGAGCGCTGGGTGTTCAACGCCCAGCGTGTTATGGAGTATGTGGCACCACAGGGTGCCAACTTGGACATGACACCACCCAGGGGTTGGCACGCTGGAGACCCGATCCCGGAAGAGTATGCGCTGCAGAGTGAGGATCCAATTGAAGAGCTCTCCCGGTCGTTCTCCACTTTGTTTTAAACTTTTGTAATCGGTGTCTGAAACTATTTCGGTGGTTGTTTGAACTGTTTACTTTAAAACACTTGTGTTTAATTATCGTTATGTTTTAAATGGTGTTTTAAATTAATCGGTGCTTTCAATAATTCGGTGGGTGACTATGTTCTGAATTTGGGCATTCACATGCATGCATTACTATTGCCTTCTTTACTACTTGTGCATAACGTGAGGACACGTTTTTGTTTAAGTGTGGGGGGTAGTAGTACATTTATCTTAGGAGTAGGATTAAAATTTTTTGTTTTTTTATTTAGTTTAGACAAACCGAATGTGAACACATCTCAAGAGGTAATTGCGCGCGAGAAATTCTGGCTTGCGCGACCTGTGTGCGTTACTCGCGCACCTGTGCTAATTTATGCTTATATGACATATTCTGAATTTTTGATAATTTTTTCGAATTTTGTGTGTCTCTTGAGTGGAATAAAGAGGGATGTGGAGCTGATAGAAACGTCCTAGAGAAGCAGTCGACCGAACGAAGCTTGAGGATCGGTTGTATGGTTATGAGTACTCGTGGAGGTTGGTACTCCGTGGTCAAAGGAATGAGAGCAAGCTCAGTCACGCAGATGCCAAAGGCAAAACCTAATAGCGTGACGAGACGGGAAAACAGACCGTCTTCGCTGAAGTTAGTTGCTCAGGAAGGGGCGCGCGGTTGCAAACGCGTGACCTGACTTGCGCGCGACTGATCAGAAGCGAGAGCGGGGCGTGGTTCCATAGCTGCTATCCGAAGGCCATGATTGGAAACCGTTCTAGGGAAAAAGTAGATCCGGACCAGAGAAAAGAGAGTATTCAATTCAAAGTTAAAGCTCAAAAGGCCGAAACAATGAAAAGAAGAAATTGTGCAACAAAAGAGTTATCATCTGTCCGTAAAACAAACAGTGAAGCGTCAAAGACGTGAAGCTCAGAAACCCTAAGACGCGGATCAATCACGTATCAAAGAAAGCGAATACGAATAACCATGCAATCGCAATTAAGCAGAATTCGGTGACCGGTGCTTGAAAAGGACTATCTCCCAATCATCCAAATTGATATGCATTCCACAAGAGAGGTAACACAAGGTTTGAATTAATGACTTAAATCAGTTTGTGTCGTATAATCACAGTTGCGCAGGTTGTGAGAGTGGCGCAGACGTGTGGCGCAGTAAGTCCAACATTCACGCGTGCATTACACAAGAGGTAAGGAAGCCGACTTGTTCAGGGACGAACAAGAGTAAGTGTGGGGGATTTGATAGAGCACAGTTGTACGCTACTTTAAGTCCTTTACATTGCTTATATTCTAACATATTTCAGTATAAGATTACGCTTTTGGTGTAGTTTTGTATCTCAGGTTTAAAAGAAGAGTTAGAATAAAAACGCAACAAGAAGGCTGAATCTCGAGCAAAAAGACAACAAGGTGACAACAAAGGACAAAGACCACTAGCGCGCGAGCACCATGGCGCGCGAGTGAGGTCGCGCAGAAGAAAACAAAAGGTGACGTCAGCAGACAGCGAGATATCAGGAGCGATGACGTCATCACGCGCAAAGAATATTTCTAAGTTCGGTTTTTGGAGATTACATATTTCCTAAGCTGATTTTTAGAGATAATGAAGATTTCCTACAGATATCCTTGCCTAAATATTCGTGGAAACCCTAGGAGGCAAGACTATAAATACAAAGCTTCATGGAAATCACAAGTGTGCGTACTTAGAGAGCTGGACACGGATCAGACGAGAGAAGAGCAGAATTCCGGCGAGATTGTGCGCGCGAGCTGTCACGCGAGCCTGCCGACGCACCTCATCAGATTTGTCTTGTTATTTTAGTTGTTCTATAATTATTCTTGAGATGTATTCATTCAGTATGTCTAGCTAACTTACTGAATTCGGTTTGGATTTGAATCTATGAATGATATGTTTTGAGGTTTTGTTCTTAATTGCATGATAAAGTTTAGTATTATTATTCCGAACTCAATTGCATGATAATTAGGTTAGACAATTAAGCGAAGCCTTGCACCGCAGACTTAGTTGTAGAATCTATATCTATAGTTAAACTATCAGAAGTACGTGACTGTGAATGATAGGAGTAACACTAGAATAGGCAGTAGCTACCTTGACCGGATTCGTTATTGACTAGACTAGGTTGAGTAATAATATCATACGGACCTTGACCGGAATGTATGTGTAGGTTATTAAGCTGTGACAGGACCTTAACCTACGTGAACAGTACATCGTGTATCTTTAGTGACCGAGGATAAACATAGAAATTCATAGTGAAGAATCTGAACCGAGCTCATCTCTTGCATCTTTATTCACATCTTTTATACTTGCTGTCTGTGTGTGCGCCAGTTGTACTTGCGCAACAGTTTTCTTTCTTTTAATTGTTTTCACTCACAACCCCAATCTTTAGTTTGTAGTTGAAAGGCGACTTCTCACCGTTCCCTGTGGATTCGACCCCAGCTTACCAAGACTATACTAGTAGGAGAGCCGGGACAAATTTGCAGCACTCAACGACGTGCTCGTCAGGAAGTGCTCGTTCTTGTTTAGCATGTTTAATTGACATTTTTTTCAAAGTGTTTTTCATTTAAATAGTAGGATGTATGCAAATTTTGAAAAGTATGCAATGTATATATCATGAAAATTTGTATGCATACTACTCCCCACCCCACACTTAAAAATTTGCTTAGTCCCTAAGCAATAAATTAAGATTAAGGTGTAGAGATACTTAACTGGTTGTCGAGTATTTTGTTCTTGACATTATTCTTCGTATCTTGACTTTCCAATGCGCTGCACATGTGTCATTCTTGCAATGCTAACAAAGATTTGTCATTATATAACGAACAAAGCAAAACATGATAGATAATCAAGTTAAAATGTTCAAACAAGTGCAAATTTCAAGTACTTGATCAATCTGTGGTCGAGTAGTGAAAGTTGGTTTTTATGGATTGTTTGATTGTTCTTTGGAGATTATGAAGTCGGGTTTTCTAAGGATTCGGAAGTTGTTTCATTATCAGACTCGTATACTTGTTGTGTCACCTACGTTATCTTCTGCATCTACGAATTCTTCATCTTCTTGAGCGTTTCTTCGGTCGAGTGATGCAATGTAGGTCGAGGTGGTGATCGGTATCCTTCACACGAGGTGTGAGTGAACAATGTCTTCATCATTTCTCCTTGCCAAATAGCATGTCGGTATACCAACTAGTGATGTCCCTTTGCCATGCAATCATATTTCTAGAGTTCCTTAAAAGCTCATCAAGAATTGGTCTCGGGTGGAGTGGTGGTGAGTCGGCGAATATCATCTTTGTCCTCGTCTTCGGGTAAGACAATAATATCTCCTCCGAGTTTATCTTCTTAACAAGTCCACGACTTAGTAGCTCGACCTCTCCTAGTACTTGTTTCGGCAATGCCTTTCTCGGTCGAGTGAAAATCCTACATGCTTAGCAAGCATGGTGACAAAATGTCCTCCACCAATATACAATCCTTTGAATGACTTCAAGTGACATTCTTCAAGTGTTCGAGTGATGCAAGTGAGCACATCAAACGGAAGATCCTCGTGCATACAACATATTATATCCAAATCATCCTTGTTCACGAATCTTCCCTTATCACTACGAAGGTATAGGCAAGTAGCTATGAGACGATGTATAAACTTCCATTCCGAACTTCTAATCTTTGTAGCCGTGCTACCCGACTTATAATCCATACTACCGTTTGTGATTTCTCTCCAAACTATGTTCCTCATATTCTTAGTGATCGGTAAACATGGTTCGCAATGCTCCAAACCAAATGCAATTCTTAAATCATCACTAGAGAGAACAAAGTCCTTGTTTCCCAAACGAAATTTCCATTCTTTCACAACTTCTACTTGTGTTCTTAACTCGACCACACCATTTGGTCTTAAGTGAATAAATAAACTCGCGCACTACCTTTTCGTACACGCCCGGATCATCACCAAACACAAATCCTAATCCATGGTTCTTAAACCTCGGCTCAATCTTATCAAAAATCAACACCACTTTGTCTAGAAATTCAATGTCCGGAAATAAAGGAGTAAGAACTTTGAAATTCCTAAGCTTCTTTTCCCTTACTTTCATCTCCGAATCTAGTCTAATTTGTGCATTGAACGGATAGGGAGTAGATTCAACTAAAGAGGGGTTGTTACCATCAATAGGTCGAGTTGCACTCGAGTCGGCCGGGTGAGGGTTCTCTTCCGGTCGAGTGACTTCAATACTTTGTTTAGACAACTTCCTTCTCTTGAAAACTACTTTGCTCCGCTCTTGGTTTTCCATTGGTTTTTTTGTGTAGGATTTGGGAAAGGTGAGATTTTGGTTGAGTGAAAATGGCTAAGTGTTTGAATCGGTCGAGTTAGGGTTTGTTTTGTGTAGTTGGGCTAGGTTTTGTTTAATGTTTAAGGTGATATGGCCCAATAGTTTGATTCGGTCGAGTGAACCAGATGACTCGACCGAATGGAAGAGTTTAATTTTGTTTAAGTGTAGGTTCACTCGGTCGAGTGACCTTCTTACTTGGTCGAGTGGGCTCGGCCAAAATTCAGAATTTAATGAGTTTTATTTTTTTCAAGGTGTTTTAATTCTGAATTTTATTTTTGTAACCCTAAAATTTGGTAAGTGATAAATTTCTTCTTTATTGAATTTCTAACTTTGTTTTCCAAACAAAGACATGATTATTTGTAGAAGAAAAAAATAAGGTTTAATCACTCATCCGACTCGATCTCAATTGGTTCTCCATTCGACTTGCGAAATTCTTGATAGTCACCCTACGAACCTCATACCACTCAATACCCGAATTTTTTCTTAGGCTTCTTGGACCGTGTTTTGCTCGAGGTAGCTTTTTCCTTACCCTTTCTTTGCTTGTATCATTGAAGTTCCTAACCGAGCGCGCGTTCTCGGAGGGTCTTCTTCCTCAGTTACTTCCTTATAGGCAAATTCCAACTTAGCGGGTTGTTTGGCGAGGAATGCTAATTTCCTTAACAAGTTAAAGTCCAATTCTGGAATTCAGTGTATCTCTCGGGTAGAATAAATTGGCAACCGATGGCTATGCTAGTGATCAATGAAGTACAACCCACGTACTGTGAAGAGTAGTATGCCTGCTGCATACCCTTGAACATGGGTAAACCATCAAACCAATTGATTGGTTCATCTTGGTCGAGTGCCCACATAATGTTCAAGTCCTCTCGGGTAACTACATCAACAGTTTCGGGTTGGCAATTTATGTTCGTAGCGATCAGACGATGCACGTACTTCCAAACGGGATTCTTAATAGACGATGGTGAAGGCGAGTCTCCAATGAAGTCTTGGCGGCTGATGTCTTTCCATATCTGAATTCTTTGTGATTCGTAGCCAAGTGACAAAGTCCTCCTTCAGGAAATCCAAGATATCGATATGCTTCTTGTCGAGTCCAATAAAAGTCCAAATCTTGAATTCTGAATTTCCATCCGTCATAATCAGATGCGAAACCATCTGCTTCAACAGGTTCAAATGAGGCAATGAACTCATAGACAAGTTCCTTATAGCATGGCTTGTTGAAGACAACATCAACGTCAAGTGAAGCTCGGTTAAACATGTCATAAACTTTGGCACTAATGCCAAGGCTTTGCATTGTCTTGTCATAAAGGGCTATCGAGTTCACCAAAGGTTTGAGTCGGTTTACATCTTCAGCTATTTGTTCATAGGTTCGTGCATGGTCAATGTTGTCAAAATTTGGTGGGTAGGATGTGTCATAGGTGTGAACAAACTCAACTTGAGTTCTTTGTTGGGAAGTTTGATAGAGCACTTTTGTATGCTGTTTTAAGTCCTTTACACTGCTTAGATTCTAACATAATTTAGTATAAGATTATACTTTTGGTGTAGTTTTGTATCTCAGGTTTAAAAGAAGAGTTAGAACAAAAGTGCAACAAGAAGGCTGAATCTCGGAACAAAAGACAACAAAGTAACAAAGAGCAAAAGGCCAACTAGTGCGCGAGCAGTGTGGCGCGCGAGCAGTGTGGCGCGCGAGTATGGGTCGCGCACATCAAAGCAAAATGATGACATCGGCAATCAGCGAAATATCCGGAGCGATGACGTCATCACGCGCAAAGAATATTTCTAAGTTCGGTTTTTGGAGATCAAGATATTCCCAAAGCTGATTTTTAGAGATAAAGATGATTTCCTACAGATTTTCTTGCCTAATAATTCGTGGAAACCCTAGGAGGCAAGAGTATAAATACCAAGCTTCATGGAAATCACAAGGGGGCGATTTTAGAGGAGATCAGCTGTGCAGATAGAGAGCGGAGCGCGCTGCCGACGCGAGCAAGCGACGCATCATTCAGATTTGCTATTTACTTTAGTTGTTCAATATTTATTCTTGAGATGTATACATTCAGTATGAGTAGCTAACTTACTGAATTCGGTTTGGATTCAGATCTATGAATGATATGTTTTGAGGTTTTGTTCTTAAATTGCATGATAAGTTTAGTATTATTATTCCAAGCTCAATTGCATGATAATTAGGTTAGACAATTAAGCGAAGCCTTGCACCGCAGACTTAGTTGTAGAAATCTGTTATCTATCGTTAAACTATCAGAAGTACGTGACTGTGAATGATAGGAGTAACACTAGAATAGTCGATAGCTACCTTGACCGGATTCGTGGTTGACTAGACTAGAATTGAATAATAATATCATACGGACCTTGACCGGAATGTATGTGTAGGTTATTAAGCTGTGACAGGACCTTAACCGGCGTGAACTTTATATCATGTATCTTTAGTGACCAATGATAGACATAGAAATTCATAGTGAAGAATCTGAACGAGCTCATCTCTCTAGATTTTATTAACATCTTCCGTAACTACTGTCTGATTGTGCGCCAGTTCCTCATGCGCAACAGTTTCTTTTCTTTTAATTACTTTCACTCACAACCCCAGTTTTAGTTTGTAGATAATGAAGATTTCTCACTGTTCCCTGTGGATTCGACCCCTGCTTGCCAAGACTATACTAAGGAGGAGTGGGATAAATTTGCAGCACTCAACGATGTGTCGTCAAATTTTGACGCCGTTGCCGGGGAACGGCTAAAGAGAAGTTTTCTTTTTCTTTTTTTGTTATTTACTTTCTGTTCTTTTATTCAAAAACCAAAAAATAATAATTACGTTTAATCTAGTTGTTGTTTCTGGTGTGTATGGAAGATATTGGTGAGAATAGTGTGATCGGCAGACGCATGGACAACACGCCAGACGCGCCAGGGCGCAACGCTGATAACGTCTTCGCTCGCCTACATCCCGATGTACTCGAAGCAATCAGAAGAGAAGTACGCAGAGACTTAGAGTTCAGAATGGATGCTGAATTACCGAGAAATGACAACCAACTACATAATAATATGGATGTACGTGCGCCACCACAAGTCGCGCGCGTACCTGCGCAACCTGTGGCGCGACGCACCATTAAGGAGATGTCTGCTCCTCAAGCCGTTAACCAATCTTGGTGCATCGTGCTACCCCCGGATGGCCACTTCGAACTACGGACTCAGCTAGTTCACTACATACCCAAGTTTCACGGTATGGCCAGTGAAAACCCAGTAAAGCACGTAAGAGAGTTCGCGGCCATCTACGAAAACATGAGGAATGGGAACGAGGACCCAGAGTTGCTGAAGTTGAGAGCTTTCCCATTCTCATTATGTGATTCAGCTAGCAACGGGATCAATAAGGACGTGGCCTGAGTTGCAAGAACAGTTATTGGACAAGTTCTATCTTTCGGCTAAGGTGTCACTACTCAGAAGAGAGCTAGACACGCCGAAGCAGTTGCTTGGAGAGTCGTTATCAGAATATTACGAGCGGTTCAGGGAACTTGAAGCGAACTGCTACAATCATGGACTCCCGCAACATGTGCTGATAGAGAACTTCATAAATGGACTTACTGAGATGGAACTCAGGTTTTTGAATGCTTGCGCAGGAGGCAACGTGAGGACTATGTACCCGGAGGATGTATGGAAGTTGATTGAGGATACTGCGGACCAAGTTATATAGCAGGTATCCCTAGAAAATAATCGAGCCAGATCACTGCATCAAGTAGACGTCACAGGAGAAATCAAGGAGCTTAAGGATATGATGCAGAAATTGATGATGAAGCAGAGCGCTGATACAAGACCATGCGAATTTTGTCACGCCACAGACCATCAGACAGACACATGCCCCTCCCTTTTTGATGAACACGTAGATGTTAACGCTATAGGAGGATGGAATAATGGACAAGCTAGGCAAGGACAGCTTAGATTCGGTCCCAGCTGAGAACAGGTTAAGTTGGAAGAACGAGCAGAATTTTCAGAGACCGCGCGCTGACTGGCGCGCGCAACCTAATGCGCCCACCGGCGCACGACCTTACGCGCCAGCTGCTTCCTACAACCCGCCGCACAAACACGCTGAAGGGCCAGCGCAATATAACTAGCAGTCGAAGAAATCATTAGAGGATATTGCGGGACAGTTAGCTGAAACGGTGCGAAGAAATGAAGAGCAGAATGACAAAAGGTTTAAACTGATAGAAAACCAGCTCACTCAGATTGCCACAGCAGTAAACGAGTTGAAGGCTAGTGACGGCAATCTGCCCTCTCAGATTATTCAGAACCCGAAGGGGAGTGTCAACATGGTTCAGATATACGCACCACAACTGGACAAAACTAGTGCGCCAGTTGACATGTGCGCTACTGATGGCGCAGCAGAGCTGAGTACAGATTTAGTTGTCGCACCAGTTGTAACGCGAGTTGTTCTTATCGCATCAGAGCAAGACGAAGAAATCATGCTGGATGATTTCCAAGCTAGTTTGAAGCTGTGTTTGGCTCCGGACTTACCAGAGAAGCTTGCTTATCCCGGAACCTTCACCATTCCATGCACTATAAGAGATACATTTGCAAGCGAATACATGCTGGACTTAGGAGCCTCGGTAAACCTATTGCCATATTCTTTGTGCTCCACATCATCTATGGGACCTCTAAAACCTACTGATATCGGTCTATTACTTGCGGACAATTCACGGACCGAAGCAAAAGGCAAAATTGAAGATGTCTTGACACATGTGGGCGGTCTCAAGTTTCTACCAGATTTTTATGTAGTCAACATGGACAAGCCGAATATTGAGTCAAGAGAAACGGTTTTGCTTGGCCGACCATTTATGAGGACCGCGCAAGCATGCATTGACGTTGGAAACGGTATTGTGACGTTACAGGACAAGAAATGCAAACTCAGATTGGACGTCATAAACCGAATCAGGATATCTGAAGAACCGATAGTAAAAAATCAGGTAAAGTTCAGAGACAAGGCATTCGGACCTAAAGAAACACATGCTGAGATGTTGCGCGCCAACCAGAAGAAAATGCCTATAACGCGCCAGAATAACACAAAGATGAAGCCACCTGTTAAAAGAAACAGAGAGCGAGGTCGTGAACAATATGACACATGGGACCAGCATAGGAATGCGGAGAAGGTGCGCAGGATGGTGCTACAGAACAGAGCTGCGCGACTCAAGGACGCGCGAGAGTTAACCTGCGCACAGTCTGGCGCATCCGAAGGGCCTAATAAGCGAGACTTCACATTTTCTGTTTCTCTTCCATCCGATCATATCAATTATATTCTATCTGCTGATACTGACTCACTTGAATTTTTGCCATGCAGAAACAATAAAGCTAAGGATCTAGGCAATAGTTCAAGTGTGGGGAAGGAGATCCGAGCGCCGTAGGACGCGCTACTTGCGTCGAGCTAACGACGCTAAACAAAGCACTCGTCGGGAGGTACCCCGACAACTTAAGGAGCAGTCAACCGAACCAAACTTGAGGAGCGGTTGTATGGTTATGAGTATTCGTGGAGGTTGGTACTTCGCGGTCAAAGGATAAGAGCAAGCTCAATCACGCAGATGCCGAAGGCGAAACCTTGATGGCGTGACAAGACGGGAAAACAGACCGTCTTCGCTGAAGCTCAGGAAGGGGAGCGCGGTTTCAAATGCGTGGACTGACTGGCGCGCAACTGGTCAGAAGCGAGAGCGGGGAGTGGTTCCATAGCTGCTATCCGAAGGCCATGATTGGAAACTGTTCTAGGGAAGAACGATATCCGGACCAGAAAGTATTCAATTCAAAGTTAAAGCTCAAAAGGCCAAGACAATGAAAAGAATAAAATTGTGCAAACAAGTGTATCAAACTATCCGAGAACGAAAAGTGAAGCGTCAAAGACGTAAAGCTTAGAAACCCTAAGGACGCGAATCAATCACGTATCAGAGAAAGCGAACACGACTAACCATACAATTGCAAATCAAGAAGAATTCGGTGACCAGTGCTTAAACAGGACTATCTCCCAATCATCCGAATTGGTATGCATTGCTCAAAAGAGGTAACACAAGGTTTGAATTAGTTACTTAAATCAGTTTTGTGTTGTATAGTCACAGTTGCGCAGGTTGTGAGGGTGGCGCAAACGTGTGGCACAGTAAGTCCACGCGTACATTACACAAGAAGTAAGGAAGCCGGATTGTTTAGGGACGAATAAGAGTAAGTGTGGGGGATTTGATAGAGCACTTTTGTATGCTGTTTTAAGTCCTTTACACTGCTTAGATTCTAACATATTTTAGTATAAGATTACGCTTTTGGTGTAGTTTTGTATCTCAGGTTTAAAAGAAGAGTTAGAACAAAAGTGCAACAAGAAGGCTGAATCTCGGAACAAAAGACAACAAAGTGACAAAGAGCCAAAGGCCAACTAGTGCGCGAGCAGTGTGGCGCGCGAGTATGGGTCGCGCACATCAGCGCAAAATGATGATGTCAGCAATCAACGAAGTATCCGGAGCGATGACGTCATCAAAGAATATTTCTAAGTTCGGTTTTTAGAGATCAAGATATTCCCAAAGCTGATTTTTAGAGATAAAGATGATTTCCTACAGATTTTCTTGCCTAATAATTCGTGGAAACCCTAGGAGGCAAGAGTATAAATATCAAGCTTCATAGAAATCACAAGGGGGCGATTTTAGAGGAGATCAGCTGCGCAGATAGAGAGCGGAGCGCGCTGCCGATGCGAGCAAGCGACGCATCATTCAGATTTGCTATTTACTTTAGTTGTTCAATATTTATTCTTGAGATGTATACATTCAGTATGAGTAGCTAACTTACTGAATTTGGTTTGGATTCAGATCTATGAATGGTATGTTTTGAGGTTTTGTTCTTAATTGCATGATAAGTTTAGTATTATTATTCCAAGCTCAATTGCATGATAATTAGGTTAGACAATTAAGCGAAGCCTTGCACCGCAGACTTAGTTGTAGAATCTGTTGTCTATCGTTAAACTATCAGAAGTACGTGACTGTGAATGATAGGAGTAACACTAGAATAGTCAATAGCTACCTTGACCAGATTCGTGGTTGACTAGACTAGAATTGAATAATAATATCATACGGACCTTGACCAGAATGTATGTGTAGGTTGGATTGAGACATGTTGCTCGAGTATGTTGAGTTGGTCGAGTTGAATGGTGAATATACCATGATACTCGATCGGATTTTATAATTCCAATGTAGGTTAGCTCTATGGTCACTCGAGTAGTAACTTACCTAATAAAGTTTGATAAATCCATGAGTATATCAAAGGTTTCTATTAATGGAATATTAAATCAATGATTTAATAGGATTGCTCTAGATATTTTGTTTAGGAAAGAATTGGGCCGAGTGCTCGATTGGGCTTGGTTGAAAATCAGATTTTTTTTCTAGTTTGGGTCGAGTTGTTTAAGTGTTGTAGGTTACTCGATCGAATGATCCATAGATTCGGTCGAGTGAAGCAGTGTCCTTCTTGCTTCACTTTGCGCTCGTAAAACTTGGCGATTATAAGGGCAAATAGCAATTAGAAAGCAAGTACGCGCATGTTCAAGTCACAAACAACAATGTACCGCAAACGGTACGACAAGAGTTCAATAAACAACAAAAAGAGGCTCTCCTAGCACTCTTCCCATTCGAAGCGCGATCCTTCGCTCATCTTCTTCTTTCCTTTCCGGTCAGCACGCTTGGGCATCTCCTTAGCACAGACCCACTCTTTGCTCTTTCTATCCATCAAGTGCATCGTGACCAAATGGGTGGTGTCGAGTGGTCTAAAATCTCCTTTTCCTTCAAACCAAAAATATGAGCGTTCCGCGAGGCAAGTGATAAAAGATGAGCAGCCGAGTGCCTTGCTCTTTTCCTTGGGTTGATCATCTTCTTGAAGCGCTCGGTGAAAACATAAAACCAATCAATGGAGTCTCCTCGCTCCATGAAGTACATTAAGTCCAAATCTTCTCGAGACACTCGAGCACCTTGGTCAACACGAGTGTTGATGTTTGTTGAAATAATACGATGGATGTATTTCCATACTCCATCCGTTAGGCACTTGGGTGAGCAATTAGGGTCATACTCGCGCATACCGGTTAGCTTCCTCCATACTTCCAATCTCATCTCATCCGTACAAAACGGAATAACACCTCCGGGCGAGAACCATTCTCCATCCATATACTCCTTCTCCTCCTTGAAAACTTGGTGTTTATCTCAAACTCCCACGACACGCATTCATTCTCATTATAAAACGGTTCGAAGCTTGAGAAGAACTCGACCACAAGGTTGTGATGTGTCGGTTGTCCCATCAAAAATTCACACTCGAGCAAGCCGGCATTGATAAATATATTGTCACAATCTCATAAATTCCAAGCTCGGTCAAAGTAGGTTTGTGAGGTGCTACGGAGCTTACCACTTCCTTTTTGCTCGAGCCACCAAAGAGTTGAGTAAGCCGTGGCTCTTGAAATGGCTTCCTAAAGCTATGCTTCGTGCACGGGTTGAAAACCGTCCATCTCCTTGCGAGGGCCTTGGTTCTTCCCATGCTCATCCTTGGCCGCTCGACATTGTTGAGTTGAATTGAGGGTTTGGAAGTCGGTCGAGTGAATCGGTGGGTTAGGGATTTTGATTTTCTTTGAGAGAGGGTGAAGCGGTCGAGTAGGGTTGGTAGAGTGAAGGTTGGTCGAGTGGTGTTTTAGGGTTTTAAATTGGACAATTTTTCAATGGACCAAATTTAATTGGTCGAGTTGGTCCAACGGTTGATTTTTGAATTTTTGAATTTTGTATTTTGTATTTTGTTTTTGGGCGGTGTGATTCGGTCGAGTAAGATTTTTACTCGATCGAATGAGGGGGATTAAATTATTTAAATGATTTTATTTAAGTTTTTGGTCAACTCAATTCGGTCGAGTAAGAATCTTACTCGATCGAATGAAATAGAAATTCATTTAAATTGTTTAATCTATATTAATTTGGGTGACGTGACTCGGTCGAGTTGGTGGTTTACTCGATCGAGTGAAAGAATTTATCCCCGGAATTTTCCCAAATAATATTCTACCCCACACTTGCATTTTTCCTAATCTAGAAAGCAATAAAGTGCGGAAAAATAAATACTTACAGGCCTAGATTAACGTCCTGGCAAGGACGTAGCCGTGTCTTCATATAAAGAAACACACTCGAGAAGTCCTTTGCTAGGATCCCTTCTCGAGAGGATATGCTCCACTTCTTAGTTACTCCGACCTCATAGAGATCGAGTTGCTCTACTAGATAGCATTGGTCTCCAGCATGATAAATCTTCAGTCTATGTCCGTTGACCTTAAATGTGTTTCCTTCCTTGTTAATAATTCCACGTGTCCGTCGTCAAAAACTTTAGATATCTTGAATGGTCCGGACCACTTGGAACGTAATTTTCCCGGAAATAATCTCAACCTAGTGTTGTAGAGTAGCACTTCGTCTCCTACTGTGAATCTCTTCTCAATGATTTTCTTATCGTGCCACTTTTTTGTTTTCTCTTTGTAGACTTTCGCGCTTTCGTAGGCGTTTAGGCGTATCTCCTCGAGTTCATGTAATTGAAGAATACGGTGTTCCCTGCAGCTCTAGCATCGAAATTCATCTTCTTGATAGCCCACATGGCTTTGTACTCGATCTCTACCGGTAAGTGACAAGCTTTTCCGAAGATAAGTTTGTATGGAGACATACCAATAGGGGTCTTGTAGGCTGTCCTATAAGCCCATAGTGCGTCATCTAGCTTCGACGCCCATTCCTTCCTTGCCCTGAAATAGTCTTTTCTAAAATAGCTTTGATCTCTCTATTCGAAACTTCTACTTGACCACTGGTTTGGGGTGGTAAGGTGTCGAAATCTTGTGATATACTCCATGTTTTCGAAGCATCTTCTCGAGTTGTTTCTCCTTAAAGTGCGTTCCATTGTCACTAATGATAGTTCGAGGTACACCATATCTAGGAAAAATGATCTTCTTGAATAGTTTCTTTACGGACTTGGCATCGCATGTGGGTGTGGCTATGGCTTCTATCCACTTAGACACATAGTCAACCGCTACTAGAATGTACTTGTTTCCGTAAGATGAAGGAAAAGGTCCCATGAAATCAATTCCCCATACATCAAAAATTTCTACTTCGAGTATACCCTTCTGAGGCATCTGATCTCTCCTCGAGATGTTCCCGATCTTTGGCAAGCGTCGCACGATTGAACATACTTATGAGCATCTTGAAAAATAGTTGGCCAATAGAATCCCGACTGCATTACTCGAGCGGCTGTTTTGGATGTGGATCCGTGTCCTCCCGAGAATGAAGAATGACATTCGCGTAAGATTCTATGTTGATCTTTTTCTGCTACACACGTACGATATATGCCATCGACTCCTAACTTATAAAGATAAGGTCGTCCCAATAGTATCGAGTAGCGTCTCGGAGAAATTTCTTCTTTTGTGCATACGTGATCTTGGTGGTAGTGTTCCACAAACAAGATAGTTCACAAAATCTGCGTACCAAGGGTCTTTGTATTGAGCTGAGTCTATGGATAGCAAGTATTCTCCTAGGAATGAATCCTTGATAGGGTCTCCACTTCCTTTATCCTCTAAGGTAGTCTCGAGTCTAGATAAATGGTCGGCTACTACGTTCTCGGACTCCTTTCTTGTCTCTGATCTCTATGTCGAACTCTTGCAATAAAAGGATCCATCTAATAAGTCTTGGTTTTGCGTCCTTTTTGTTCATCAAGTATTTGAGTGCTGCGTGATCCGAGTAAACAATGGTCTTTGATCCAACGAGGTATGGTCTGAATTTTTCGAATGCGTAAACTACCGCTAACATCTCCTTCTCGGTTGTGGTGTAGTTTTCTTGGTTGCATCGAGTGCCTTGCTCGTGTATTGAATGACATGAAGACGTTTATCAACTCTCTGTCCGAGGCATGCTCCAATCGCTCCGTCGCTTGCATCGCACATTAGTTCGAACGGTAAATCCCAATTTGGTGCTCGAACGATCGGGGCGGTTGTGAGTAACTTCTTTAACGTCTCGAACGCTTCATGACATTTATCATCGAACACGAACTTAACATCGTTAGCGAGAAGGTTTGTGAGTGGTTTTGCTATCTTCGAGAAGTCTTTGATAAATCTTCTGTAGAATCCGGCGTGTCCGAGAAAGCTTCTAATACCTCGTACATCCTTAGGCGGTGGGAGCTTCTCGATCACCTCGATCTTGGCTTTGTCGACTTCGATACCTCGTTTTGAAACTAAGTGTCCGAGCACTATTCCTTCTTGAACCATAAAATGACATTTCTCCCAGTTTAGAACTAGGTCCATCTCGATGCATCGGCTAGAACTTTGGATAGATTCGATAAACAATCGTCAAACGAGTCCGTAAACTGAAAAATCATCCATAAAAACTTCCATAGTCTTCTCGAGGTACTCGGAGAAATGGACATCATACACCGTTGAAAAGTTCCCGGAGCGTTGCATAACCCGAAAGGCATTCTTCTATACGCGAACGTTCCATATGGACATGTGAACGTGGTCTTCTCTTTGTCCTCGGGTGGATAGGTATTTGGAAAAATCCACTATACCCGTCGAGGAAACAAAAGTACTCGTGCCCGGAAAGTCTCTCCAACATTTGATCCACGAATGGAATAGGGAAATGGTCTTTTTTAGTTGCTTTATTAAGTTTTCTATAATCGACACACATCCTATATCCGGTTACGGTTCTAGTGGGGATTAATTCATCATTTTTTTTTAACTACGGTTAATCCTCCTTTCTTTGGAACGACGTGGATTGGGCTAACCCAATCTGAATCGGGGATCGAGTATATGATTCCTGCATCTCTAAGTTTTGTTATTTCTTTCAGAACAACTTCACCTAATTTGGGATTTAGTCTCCTAAGAAACTCCCTAGATGGTTTTGCGTCATCGCATAAACGAATCCTATGCATGCATACGTCGGGACTAATTCCTTTTAAATCATCTATAGAGTGTCCTATAGCATCTTTATGTGTACGTAAAACATGCATGAGTTTCATAGTTTCATCTTGATTTAGCAAAGCACTTATGATTACCGGCGAAAATTTTTCTGAAACTAAAAATTCGTACCTTAGATTTGGTGGAAGAGGTTTCAATTCCTGACCAAATTCATTACCTTTGCTCGAGTTGCTTATGATTGAATGATTACATGTAAGTTCCTGCTCGGTCAAATTCTGCTCGGTCAAATTCTGCTCGACCGAAAATGACTCGGTCGAGTACTCGGTTTCATCCATGAGATTCGACATATTTTCATCTTTCTTTTCCTTCACTTTCAAGAATTGTTAGCGCGGAAATATCAACTATATCACTATTTGAAATATTAGCATCAAACAAATCACAATCCAAAGAACAAGTAGGTGCTTTCATCATTTTAGAGAGATAAAATTTTACCTTGTCCTCACCTAGGTCCAACTCGATTGAACCATCGCCACAATTTATCAATGCCTTGACTGTGTTTAAAAATGGTCTTCCCATAATAACAGGAATTTCGGCATAAGGGTTATCATCCATTTCTAACACATAAAAATCCACAGGAACATAAAATTCTCCAATTTTAGCGGGCATATCTTCTAACACACCAATTGGTACTCGTTTAGACCTATCAGCTAGTCTAAGAATTAAAGTGGTGCTAGAAATTTCTCCTATTCCTAATTTTTGTTGGATGCATCTTCGGTCATAACACAAGTTTTGTTGAGTGGTTCATTCAGTGGGAAATCAGCTTCCCACCGTACTTGAAACAAAACTCTTTAGAAGCTCCTAGGCCCATCTAAGAATACCTTCTACATCTTTTTTGGAAGTCAAACTTAATTAAAAGCAGCCTTCCTCTATCTCAGAAAACTTAGGTGCTATTGGCACCCCCCGCATCCGGGTCAAAACCGTCTTTAAGACTTGAGCTGTAAAACCTCTCGTAGTTAGTGGCTTTAGAACCACCGCTCGCTTGAGCACCTCCACAACGTTCTCCCAAGCATCCTCATTGATTTTTACAGAAACTTTGGCTTGAAATTTCTCCGTCAAGATTTCCACACACTTGACCATACCCTGCTTTGAACCACTAAACTCCTTTATAGCCCACGAAAGCGAACTCGCCCTGCCTATGTAACAAAATGTGAATGACTCCAAACACACATTTACTGAAAAGCTCTCATATTAAACTAGAGAGACTAAAACTAGAGATATTTTACGGGCATATGTACTAAGGGTTGACTAAGAATGAGGTTTTATGATGCTGAGAAATGTCTCACATGTGATTTGGAAAACAGGTGATTCAAGGAAATCGGTTGTTTCCATAAGCATAAGTTCAGCGAAATCTGAGGCTTGTACCCAACATTGCTATTGGGATGCAAGGTCTAATATGAACTCCAATTGCATTAATCTATCGTTAAATGATTGTTGAGTTGATTCCTCTTATTTATTGCTAGAGCAGGTGCTTGCAGCTGGTCATATACTAAAAAATATAGATTTTATTACTCTGCATATCACGATCCAACATTGTGATCATCTTGTAAGGGTTGATCAAAACAACTTACTCTGTTCAAAACACTTAGACTCATTAATATGATCATTTGAGTGTCTCAACTTAATACAAATACACATCAATAAATAGTTAAGCACAAATTGCCGGTTAAAATACATGGCGCCAGTATTTACTTTTGTCAATCAAGCTGAATTTGAGTATGTTCCATTTTAAAGGAATCTCCGGTCAACGACTGATTTATTCCCGATTCCATACACATTCTTTTTATCAAGACTAAACTTCTTTGAAAAAATTCTTTCATATGTATAATCATTTTTATGAATATCAAATGTTGGAATATATAATGAAAATTAAAATATTTTTATTATTTATTTTGAAGTTGCTTGAAGTCAAAAACAAGTTTTAGTTTTATTATTTTGCAAAAAAATCTGCAAATGTTTTGATAACGTTAATGTGTTTGGAAATGTTTTTGGTGCTTCAGCAAGCTTCCACGTGTACAAAAGAATTGACAAGAAAACATTAAGAGTGTGATAGGAACCCGTTTTGAGAGGAAATTTTTTGACTCCCCTAGCCAAGAATATGCGATGATGACCTAGCCAAGAATATGCGATGATGACCTTATTCTAATGATTTGTCTACTGGTTGGACCCATATCAAGGGGGAAATATAGCATTTTAATGTGTACGCCTCTTGGTGGCCTTGCCATCCGAGCGCCTACTGGTCAGAAGCTATGCCCGCTCTCCTGATGAGCCAATGGCAGAGACAAACCAGTATAGCAGTCATATGAAGGATTCAAAGGAATTGATCTAGACTCAACATAGTGTGTCCGTGCAACATTTCTCTTAAGCATGATGCCCGGGCTATGAATTTGAGGTGACACGGTGTCACGTAATATACTCTTAAAGTTTGTACTAATCATCCTAAAATAGGGTTTGTAAGAGTGAATGCTAGCTAACAACTGAGAGTTTTACTAATAAATAAGAAACATTGTTCAGAGAATTTTGTTGCAACCAATAATCATTGACTAGACATGCATTAATCCAGTGATTTATAATTGTCCAAACTAAATAGTTCCTCTAGAGATCTTACCTATTTCTACTTCTATCTACTATTTACCGCTAGAGTCTCAAGAGGATATAACAATTATTGAATAAAAAACCACACTAGTTCCACCGCTAGACTTTGCTATTATGATAATCCAATTAAGTATCATGCAATTGATATTTACCTAATTTCACTACTAGGCAAGGTCAAGAAAATAACAAATCTTGCACTTTATAAGAAGAACATAATTCACTACATTATAACATGCTATTAAATGGTCTCATACAATGTTGGAACTAAATTCCTCAAATTGTCAAGGGAATTACCTACTCATCGAAAATAACAAAACATTAATTAAGATAAAGGGAAAAGAGGAAGCAATTTTAAAGCAAAGGTAGGAATTAGGGTCGAGACCCTGCCAAAAATGAGCTTAAACTCTCAAACTAGGCCTTCCGTTCTTCAGATAGTAAAGAATAAAGGGCAGCGGACGGTCTCAAATTATTCAAATTCTTCACCCTACGCGGAGGGAAATATTATCCTGTCCACGACTGATGTCATTGTATTGTCATCAAGCACGATCTAGCTCCTCTCTAAGTCTTCGTGATCCGAATGTGCCTAAAATGTTCCACATGCGCGAAAAACCTCTCATGCAGTCTAATTACATCTGAAATGCAAAACATTACAAAATAATGATATTTTACAATCAAAACATATAAAATATATGGAATTAAGAACATGATGGATCATATAAATACAATCCATCAAACTCCTCTACCCTTATTGTGTCCGTCTTGAACAAGAACATGTTAAGACTGCATATTCAAATCAATCTAAATAAACTTTAAAACATGCTGATCCAACTTGTGACATTTCATCTAATCATCTCATCCATGCATGCTTTACTCATCGTCGATAATAATCAATCTGTAATCAAGAATACATATTACTTTTAAGTCTAGATATATAAATGGATGATGTGGAGATAGTCCTCTACGGATTTCTAACTTCATCTCTTATTGCACAGTTATAATTACACTAACAGTTGAGTTTGTTTAATATAACACCCGAAACATCCAACTAAGATAAATTCATTGGGAACGAACTTTTTGTGTCTTCTAATTTCTTTCTCTGTTTTCAGTTCTCAATTGATAGAACTATCGTCTACCTGGATGCAGATATCTCATTAAAATATTTAATGGCCACTGATTTTGTTACAACATGGTTGTACACACGAACTCACCTGAATTTCTTTTTCAGATTTGTGATTGAATTCATTTTCGTTTTGGCAGATGCCTAAGCATGATTTTTTTGTATATCTATCACCATCTAAGACAAAATTGGCACGCGATCTTTGTTTCCTTGGGACTTCCTCCCTAAGCTTCAATTCATCGAGTTGATCTATCAACTACCTTTACTGCATAATGACATCATACAATCTCATTTTTTATCTGTATTGTGTCACTAATAGTCTGTCCAATATCGCCTTGAATTTACATCGGTCTTGATGGTTGTTTAAAAATGTAAATTTATGTCATGTAAAACCAAGATCAAACAATCTGTAAATGGATTGGTCTGTCTTGAACGACCCAAAACACCATCTTACACTATGAATGGAACTTGATGTAAACTACAAAGTTGTATATAATTGAAGGAGCTTTCCAACGAGCTATCATACGTCTGAATCCAAGATCTGTGCTTTGTTCTAGAAGCTTTTAAAGAGCCAGAGGTCCGACTGCCACAATATGCTGCCACTTGCTCGGTTTTGCTCTTTTCCGCGTGCTTTATTCTGAAATTCATCCAAATTTTCTTCAAATCATTCGAAATCATTAAATTGCGATATGAACCTGAAATGTATGAAGAAAGCATCAAACAAAACTATAAGCTGATAGCAACTGTAGAGATTGCGAACATAGGGTAGAGCTCGTCAGTAGGGTTGGACATTTTCAATATAATGAATTTTGACTAAATTGCATGAATTTCATATAATGGAGTTTTGGAATAAAAATGAATGTTTGTAAATCATAATTTTAAATATTATTGGGTATTTCTTTGTAGAAAGCAAGCGACAGTTTAACTAGAACTTTCTCTTTTAAGTTTTTATTATTTAAATTTAATTTAAATAGATATGATAAGATCAATAAAAATAAGACAATAAGATTCAAATATATATTTTAACAATTATCAATATGGTATTTGAAATGATTCATATGTAGAAGCTTTTAATAATTAGTCTCCTCTTTAGGACCAACGAGGGCCATGTTCAGTTCACCATCAATTCTGAATGACCAAAGTTGTATATCATCTCCAGCATTCAATCTATTCTTTCTAACAATTCTGATCCAGCTATGAGTCAACACGTATCGTGGAAATTTTATACTTTTTATTCTAACCAACTTACGCAACCTTATGGTGCATGAATCAAGTTGCGGGTCTAAGAGTGGAATCTCAATATGATTCCAATGGTTATACTTGTTCTTTGAGTTCAAAATATTTTTCTCGTCGTCAGTCAAAAACTCATAACTTTCCCAATCTTTAAATCTGGATGAAATTGCTAGTCTGCTACGCCTTGGATCAACATCGGTGGTTGTAAGATTCTTCTCCATGACCAACACTACACTAGTTCCACCCCTAAGGTAGATATTTCTCTGAACCATCTTGGGCATATTCAATGGAAGTGTTGTACCATCGTCTAGCTTTGGCCATATTTGAATTTCAGATCCATCACATTTTCTCTTCTTATGTGGTAGTTTGAACACCTCATTATTATTGCTACTATGACAGTCATCATTATCTAGGTAATAAAACTGTTTTTGAGGAGCAATGTCTCTTGATTTCAATTTTCTTTCATCAGGGTCAAGAGATGTCTTTGTTTTAAATACAGTCGATTCTGCGACATTCTTAGAATTGAGATTATAGCTTGAATAAGAATTATCCTCTAAGAAAATATAAATATTGCGAGCATGTATTAGTGAAATCAGTTTGATGTCAAATGTTACAGTTATAAAAAGTAATATTGTTACTGAAATTATACGAAATCTCATTTTGTTTTAACTTTGGAGCAACACTCAGCAAATGAAGTAAGTTCTATAATTCATGTTGCAATTTTTTTCTTTATATAATTTTAAAATGTAGATGTTGTCTTGTTGATATTATCTTAACAAAAACATCATCGGGATATGCTACATTAATGACATAAAATTTGTTTTTTTCTAGTCTAGAAAATTGTGGGATTTTAATGATATTATTAATTTATTTTGATGTCATTAACATAGATACAATAATTTATATGTGCATAAATAAAAATTGAACAATTTATCAATTTAATTTTAATGACATGTTAGAATTGTCGATTTGAATTCAGTGACATGTGACATATGATTTATCTGCATAAATTGTATAGACGGATATATTTTTGAAAATATATAATTTGAAGTTATCCAAAAGAGTATCAAGAATTTTGTTGTTGTTTGAGTGTATGAGAGCTGGAAAATTGCTCAAAATGAAAAAGTGAGTTGTTCAAGCTAGTGAAAGAATCACAAATGATTTGGCCAAATTTAATCAAGTTAACTTAGATTGTTTGGATCAACTTCATTCAAGGAGATTTGACCAACACATAACTTTTTCCTCAAAATGATACTTTGATTATCGAATCATCTTAGAAGTAGGACATAAGTAATTACGAGATTTATTTTTTGCGATTCATCAAATCTGAATTTTTGGCATGTCACTTGTGCTCCTTGTAAACTGCACTCACAAATAAATTTCCAAAATTTGATCAAAAAAAACCAAGCTAATGACAATTTAGTTCGTTGCTCTCCGGGAACACAGACATTATGATACAAACTGGATGGTTCGTATCGAACAACGAAGATCCGGTGAAGGAGATGAGAGATCAGATGATGAAGGGGATGAGAACGAGACAGAGTTAAGGGGAGGAGTTGAGAAGTTGAGATGAAGAAATTAGGTTTTTACTCATTGATTTCCTATCTTCATTACAGTCAAAGCATATTGTACTAAAGTTTACATAAAATATTTGTAAAATAGCACCTAAGATAGTTCATTATTGCAATAAGATCCTCGTACTACAAGCAACGTCACCCGAGTCACCTTTTAAGCACGTATCAATTACCCCGCTCTTCAAAATAACCTTGTCCTCAAGGTCAACGCCTTCCGGTGGTCTTGGTGACGAAAAAATTACAAACTTATGATGAAGCCACAAATACCTTGACATCAGCATGGTGACTTTATACCCATTGATTTGCACTCCAGCAATAAAGTTTATTTCCAAGGAAATCCTAGAAGAAAACTGAGCAGCAAGTACGAACATAGTGATATCTTCCTCCATTGCCTTAAGCTCAAACCAACTCAGTGTTCCTCTGACTCTTAGCAGTTCAGTTTCATTTGTAAATATTGCTTTCAACCTTGTTAACCCATGCCAGATAAGATCACCAAGTAACAACACTCTCCCAATAGCCTTGATCAATGTCGTGGTTTCAGAACTTGATTTAAGACGCCTGATGAAACTCGTAAACTCATATAGGAAGGGTGAACCGCACATACGGAGCTCTCTTCCTAGCGCAAGAACAAACCTTAATTCACTAATGTGCCCATGTATGATTGACATGTCGTCTCCATCAGTTGCCAAAATGCTCTTCCACTTGAGCATTTCCATACTAATGCCCCAAAGTTGCATAATGAAATTATCAGTCACTTCATCAAAAAGAATCTGAGCACCTTGAAAAGTCACGAAACAGTGAGACGCTTGTAGTTTGTATCCAAATGAATCAGGAGGTTTAGGAGGTATCTCCAAGCATATCATCACACCTTCAAGGAATATAGGATCAATGTTGCCATCTTCTTCAGTTTCCATATTTGAAAAATTGACTTGAAATTTGACTGTTAATGTTGCCAGCTTAAGTGATGTGCTACTCTGGAAAACAGTTGATTGAATCCTCATAAGCAACTCATTATTTTCATCTTTAATTTTATCAAGGGCCATACTTAATCGAGTCATAGCTGATACTTGTCTTTCCTCCATTGTCCACAATCTGTGCAACACCTCAGTAGAATCATAACGATGAAGAAAGAAGGCAGTCCTGAACAGCCAAGCCAAAATCCCCTCAATCAATAACAAATCTTTGGAAAGTATCAATGCTCCGCCAAAATAGTAGTGAAATGGAATGAGTATTTTCTCAAGGCTATAAACTAATGAGATGCCCCACATCCAAATGCAACAATGATCACCAACAGAAGGAGAGTTCAAAGACACAATAAAATAACAGAAGCTCCAGTTTGTGCATTTTGGCGCTTCAAACTCGCCATGATCCCACACTATCAATACCTCAAGCACCTGCCACATTTGCACAGCACATACACCTTCAAATACACCTATACTCCTTAATAACTTGTCCTTTCTCAATCCTACCACCCAAATATCAGCCAACCAATCAAGCATATCAAGAGCCGAGCTCTTCATTCTCTCATGCACTTTATATTTTTTGAGAACTTTGTCAT
This sequence comes from Sedum album, assembly GCA_006409495.1. NCBI lineage: Eukaryota > Viridiplantae > Streptophyta > Magnoliopsida > Saxifragales > Crassulaceae > Sedum > Sedum album. The sequence continues at coordinate 784 of QZGG01002022.1, read as the reverse complement.
ATAAAATTGAGGCAATGCAATTCAGAAGCGGAATTTGATGCCAATAAGGTTGCCATCCTGCTACTCCATCTGCAGTTACATATAAAGACACGACAACTTCCGCACTAGAATGATTGCTAGAACTTATAATATTTAGCCAAGTAAAGAACATTTTGCTCTGTGTTTTTAGAACCAAATCAAAATGTGTGTCACTGTGAGCCGTCCTTAGCTTCATGAAACCCAGTTCATCACTCAAGTTTTTTGCTGTCCCCTTTGGTGATATCATCCTTGATTGTAGAGTGTTGCCAAATGATTCAAATACATCTTGTCCGTTCAAAGAAAAATGGTGATTACTCGTAGCAAAAGATGGTGGAACAGAGAGCTCATTGTAAATCCGAGCAATCACGTCACTGAGTGGTACACTAACTTTGATTTTCATCCAACCATTTAAGAACTGAAAGGGTTGATGATGTTGAATGGGCCAAAGAAAAACAAAGGATGTATACCTAACCATTTCAATATCTTGTAGATAAAAATCAAAATTTCCATATCCAGCAAGGGTTTGGTATAATCTCCAAGGGATCAAATAACTGAGTGAAGCATATCTTTATAGTAGTAGTACTCAAAGAGTCAAACATCAGCTTGGCACCTAAGTTGGGAAAAACTTACCTCAATCCCTTCAGAATGTATTACAATCCATTGAAAACATTTTTGACCGTAATTAACAATAGTTAATCCAGCAAAGAATTTAGCAGTCTAGAAAGTCCATGAACCACAACACTGAACAACAGCAGTCCTTGACATA